>OMKR01103377.1:0-16984 GCA_900302355.1 Cyttopsis rosea | reverse complement strand
GGTTGCTTCGCCCATTGTGCTATGCACATGGCAGGAGGCAGTGACATGACCGGATGGAGTGATAACATTGCTGTCTGCCCAGGAAGATTAAACAAAACAATCGCAGGAGCTGCTATTATACCACCAGTTGTACGGATCCCAGACTATATGGAGTTTCCATTTTGTATAGTATGAGATCAAGAGCTGAGTGATGTTGTTGCGTGTAGATCCCCAGCCCTAAATGTCAGCGAAGGTTTAGTGCACTGTATAAACGAAACATGGTTTCGGCGGCACGGTGGCTCAGTGGTTAACACTGCTGCCTCACAGCAAGAAGGTCCTGGGTTAGATTCCCGCCTGGGGCGCTGTTGGCACCGGGCTCCGGTGGGTTATCTCCCGATCAGGGGCCTTTCTGTGTGCAGTTTGCACGTTCTCCCCGTGTTCGCACGACATGGACCCACCACCTGGAATTTGTCCCCAGGGCAATAGGTGAAGACTGGATCACCTCGGGGCAGATAGCCGGTTTAATTCCCCTAGTCAGACAGGTGGTAAACGCTCAATATATGGCTCGCAATGGTAGATGGATAAACTTCTTATGGTATAACCAACAATGGTTTATAAACTTCACTATACAAGCATTGGAGGGCGTTCACACGCAATTACATGCCACCTCTGTTATGACACTACAGAACAGATTTGTCCTAGAGACACTGCTAGCTGAAGATCAGGGAGTTTGCGACATTGTGGGCGAAGAATGTTGCACTGTCATCCCTATGCATGCAGGAGAGGGAGGCAATCTCACTGTCGCCTTGCGAAGAATGAAACAGCTACAGGAAGAACATGTACAGGCCTCCAGTTGGAACACACTATCCGATGCTATATGGAAGTGGTTACAAAACCTATCGTGGCCAAAAATGTTCAGAGCCATAGGGATTGCTATTGGTCTACTTCTGTTGGTTATGATGGTCACCGCTTGCTGCGTTGCCCCGTTGATTAGTGTCATGATAAAAAAAGATGCTGAAGGTAGTGACTGGCCAGTTTCCCTTGTGTGTGAATGCCAAAGCGTATGAGTTGGCGACCGTATATCACCCACATAGCATCCCCTCCACTGACACATGTAGTCTCCCTTTTGACGGCCAAACGTGTGAACACCTATACATGTCTATGGAAGAGCCTGTACAGTGGCAAATTGTCTAGTCATGTCTCCATCTAACTCTGTTATTATCTCGATAGATAATCATGGCAGACGGCTACAAATGGCAGGACCTCACTGACCTCAGTAATCTCCACCCCACCCCACAACCCCAGTTATGTCACAAGTCATACCTGCCGATGCCCCGTTATTCATGCCCATGGCTAACTCCACACATCAGCCAGGGGCAGCTGGCTCCTACTATTCTCTTCTGCCGCCGGAAGGGCCACTACAGTCACACCACCGGCTGCCCCACTTGGATTCCCAGGTACATCAGTGGCCCTGTGGCCCGCAAATCGCCAGGATTCCCCAGTCAATCAATGGCCCCGTAACCACGATAATCAGTGGCCCCAAAATTCACTCAGTTTACCCGGCTCCGTACCCAATTCCTGTTCCCAAACCCCACACACCTCCTATGTCAGTGATTGCCCACCTCGCCAGGCCTTTCTCCCCATAGGCCCTCGCCCTACGGCCCACTATACAGGCCTCCTCTTTTCAGAGTGCCCACCTGGATCCTCAGGACCACCAGGCCCAGCCACCGCGGTGCCAGGTCCATCAGCCCTGGCCGCTCCAACTCCGCCTCCACCAGTCCAGACAGTTTCTTCATTCGCTGCATCACCTTCCTTCAATGCTACATCTCCACCCACCGTGGACCCGTCCCACGGCGCTGCCTCAGAGGATGACTGGATGAGGCCCATCAGTCGAATGCAGCCGGGCGCCCCCGACACATCAGATGCATCGTCCTCCATATCACGACCACTCAGCCCATCAACACTGGGCTGCTCCGACACATCAGACAGTGCGTCCACCACACCACCACCCCACGTTCCCCCAAGCTCCGGCCCATGCCCAGTTACTGCAGGCCGGGGCTCCCCAAGCAAGTGCTCCCCTCCACACTTCCAGAGCTCCCCATGCAGGTGCTCCCTTCTATAGGCCCGGTACTCCGCAAGCATGTTCTCCCCTTTGCGGACCCAACGGCTATCACGCCTGTCGAAACTAGCATCTATGGACTGGATTCACTTCCACGTCCCACTAAATGCAGCTGCCCCGCTACCGCTGCCATTCTGCGCCAGGTGCGTACCCTGCAGAAGCGTTGTATCACGGCACACAACTCCCATCTCAGGCGTCAGGCCCGTCTCAATAGCATTGAGACCCTCACCACTCTTGTCGAGGACCAACGGCACCAGATGGCTGTTCTCAACCAACGACTTTAGGCGGTATAGCGCCTGCGCCGTGGACAAACTGTACTCCCCCAGGACACCACTGATGTCTAACTTTGACCATATTGTTCTAACATGTATATTTGGTAATCTTTTTCTGGTTATACCACAGAAATGATGGTTTTGCATATTTTTATCCATCCATAAAATTATTGTATACCCAGTTTTTTCTGATAATCAAATGTCCATGTATGACACGACTTTGTCGCATATATCCATGTGTGAACTGTTGATTTAAGTTGTAACGCATAACTACTGCACCCCTGAGGACTCGCTTCAGGTGACAGTTAAACCTAGCTTTGCATACCCACTACCAATGATCACTGTATGCTCACTCACAACGTTGTCCTAGAGCAGGGGTCAGCAACCTTAATCACTCAAAGAGAAAACATTAGGAGCCACAAAACTCTTTTGACATTTAAAATGAAGATAACACTGCATATAATGTTTTTTATCTTTATGCTATAAACTATAGTGTGTTGCATTTATGAATCAATGAACTGCTACAGAGAAAACAAAATTACATTTCTGCATGCAACAAAAACATTTTGAACTCCGAAAAAAAGATGTTGGGTCGAAGGTTACTTTCACATAAAATACTCAATGTCTATTTGAGTCCTTCTTGTATTGATGAAAAAAAGCCGAACTTCAATTATCCACCGGCAGCAAACCAAAAATGCCGTCCTCTTCTTTTTCACTGAACAATAAAAAAATGAATATTTCCAAAACTAACGAACTAAAATAAAATACATAATGAAATAGTTAATAATTTTTACCGGGGCGGACTGTCTACTGCGCCGGCCCATCTCATACGCACCATCGGGGAGGTGGAGCGGCTGCGTAGAGCTGAGTGTCCCCGTGCTGCCTTTTTTTGTTTCGGAGTAAAATAAAATACATCTAAAATAAAAACATGTTCTCAATGTGTTATTGAAAGGAACAAGTCAGTTGGACAAGCAGCGGACGGGGAGCGCGGGCGCAGATTACGCACGGAGATTAGACATGAAGACAGGGTCTCCTCTCCTCCTGTGACAAGTGAAATCTGGCGCACAAACTTTCACTTTCAGGGTCCGTTGTCCGACTACGTATTGATAACACGCTACAAATTAGTTTTCTTATTTGATCAATGTGGGCGCTGATACGCGAAAAATAACTAAATGGGTTTCTCTATTTCTCTAGTAAGTAGTATCAGGTGAAGGCCCGACCTGGCGTTAATGTCCGTAGTGACAAGTGACATAGTTCCGTAAAGCGTAACATACTTTTCCTCTTTTGAAAGAGGTGCCATTCTCCATATTACAAGTCAGTGTAGCATCAAAAATTTGGCATGAATTTCGGTTACAAAGGTCTTAAAGGTCCTTTCGTGGGAATTTGAATTCCTTTCCCTGCGTTGTGTTCCGTCACTCCGCGATGCAGAGGTTCTCCCCACGGTGCACTTAAACTCTTAAAGGGACACTGCAGGCTTATCTTCAGTATAGATTTCCGGTATTAAAGGTGCAGTGTGTAGAATTTAGCGGCATCTAGTGGTGACGTTGCAGATTGCAACCAACTCAATACCCCTCAGTGTAGGAGAAGCTACGGTGGCCACGAAACTCACGAAAAAACGCAAAAGGCCCTCTCTAGAGCCAGTGTTTGGTTTGTCCGGGCTACTGTAGAAACATGGCTGTGCAACATGGAACTCCATGGAAGGGGACCCGATCCTTATGGAGATATTCTCATTCTAAGGTAACAAAAACACAATGATTCTTATTTTCATGGGATTATACACTAATTAAAACATAATTATGAATATTCTATTCCAAGTCCGTTCCACTAGATGCCACTAAATTCTACACACTGCACCTTTAAAACACAATCATTAAATAAATAAATTAAATAAATAAACAGATTGATTTAATTAATTTATAATATAAATGTATAAATCACGATTATTATTATTATTATTATTATCTGTTTTCATAATAATGAATATAATAATATAATATTATTTATTTATTTTTATCAACATTATTTATTTCACATTTATCTGGATTTTGGTGACATTTCAAACAAAAATAAGCAGTGAAGCTGTGAAATGTTCACAAGAGTTTGAAGTGAACATATTTGTGTTTATTAGGGAGTTTCCAGTTTTTGTTGTATAATAATACATTAATTATCATTTATTTCCATTTTTTGGCTTGTTTTCACATTGGTGCAATTGCTGCGACTAATGCCATGGACACACTACATGACTTTCAAAGTCATCAGATTGCTCTACATTTACACACTCTTTACACTCTACACTACACAACGTTCTGTCTTGTGATCGGGGATCTTGAAGTTGTTGTGGTTTCACACTACATGACTGATGGGCGACAGCGGTCACAAATTTCAAGATCTTTCACCAGGAGAAATCCTCGACGAGTCTGTCCGGTCTCCAAACTATGTTTGAAGTGACATGGGAAATGACACGATACCATGCGCAGGACAGGATTTTTATTTATTTTTATTTCTTTATTCTTGTTCGCTATAAAAAAAAACTAAAACACACAACCAGTTAAATATTAATTAAACCTGCCATATTAAACCTGCTTGATATCTCCCGAGCGTCGGCGAGCGCTCAGCGAACGGATCGCGTTGTGAGCAGTTCACACCACACACTTGTCGCTCATGGGAGCGCACTATGATTTTCCTCCGATCTGGGGCTTTGTTTATGTTCATGAAGTGATGACGTCAGCAGTGCCTGGATGACATGGATCCCATGCATCCACAGAAAAGATACTTAAAATTTGTATCCGGGGCGGTCCCGACTTGCCCAAGTTTCATCCCAATTGGTCAATTCTTGAAGACGAAGTGACGAAAAAACGTTGTCTCCCATCACTGAAACACTCACGGTGATTACCCCATGATTACACCCAGAGCCCTGGTCGTTCTGACAGAATAGTCACCAGTTACTATGTCATCGCATCACCGTGTTACCGTGGTTACGCATAGTAGCGATATAGACTGGGGAGGACGGAACACTTACAGGAGACATCAGTTGCGTGCACACTCGGTCGGTGCAGCCGGGTTGTTAGCCTCCGTTGTCTTAGTAATCACATGAGGTAAACACAAGTTAAGTGTGGTGTTTGGAATACAGACAATGGCGGCCCGTTTTAGCATTCACGCCAACCGTGATCGATTAACTGGACTCTGTATTACATTAAGACGTGGACACTCCTGGATTTTGTCTCGAATCGAAAGACAGTATGAAGTGGAAGACTAAGCACCTCGGAAAACATAAAGTTATGCTGCGTTCACTGAAACTCAGAAAACTGTAACTCGCCCTCTTGTTTATTTCTGTAAGATTTAGATGGATTTTTTGATTTATTGGATTAAGGAAAATTCCCTATTGAAGACCTTGTCGGAATTGATTCCCTGGAGCCCGCGTATTGCTACCTGCAACTATTATTATTATTATTATTATAATTATCTTATTTTTTACCGAAAACAGTTTGTGCAAAATAGCTTCAGTTCAAATAGGAGCTTTTATGACCAAAAGACGCTATGTACATTACATAGCATCATACTGGGCTTAAAATACATACTGATTTTTCATTATATCCTATTGCCAGTATGGCTGTGAAGTTGGCATTAAATGTCATTCTAAGTGGTATTAAAAAAGTCTTACAAAGTCTTAAATTTAATTTGGAGAACCCTGGGGGTACCCTGTCTTTGGCAGGAATGGGGAATCTCAATTCCATTCAAAACGGCATGACTTGAAGATGAAATTTACATTGTTTTTCTTTTCTTTTCTTTTTTTTTCAGACAAATGAGCTACATGAGCTATATCACACTAGACACTAGTAGGGATGTTAACGACACAATTTCTTAGTAGTCGGCGTGTCTGAGGCATTTACCGACTAGTCGTTTTAAAAAATTTTTTTAATTATTTTAAAGATTCTGATGTAGACCTATCGGCTTAGAAAACACACTAGGTTGGTTTTTTCCCATTTTGTTTTCCCATCAGATATGGATTTGCTTTTTCCACACTTACCAGTAATCACCGCCAACAGACCGTATCTCCGCTGTCCTTTCAGCACCACAATTGCGCGGAGCGGAGACGGATGTTTGTTCAACAATTTTGTAACATTCAAAGCAATCACCCATTATTATTGAAATAATTAAATGAGTTGTTTTAACGTAATGTCTGAAAATGAAACCATTTTGCTGAATCAACAATGCATTTCTTCACGCGTGTTTCTGAATGTAGGCTAAAATTAATTAATTAATTAGTCAAGATGAATTGGATATTCAGCTAGAGAACTGCATGGTTTTACCCACACGTGATGCAGTCCGACATAGCGAGATGATGATAAAGCGGCGTCAAAAATGAAACCAAATTTCGCTTACGCGGCTTATTAGTGCGATGTGCGTTGCACTATGGGACAGGACAGGAGGCACATTTATTGGCAGGAGCTTAATAAGAATGTCGTGCAAGCTAGACTAACTAATAATAACTAATAACTGATGTTATACCTGGGATAATTATTTTGGAGAGAGATAACAGACTGCGGTCAAACTACCTGTTACTTGCAGCTCTGTGGTCAAATCAGCCGCACCTAAAATTGGAGTGTGTACTGAGTTTTACAGTAAAGTCATTGAACTAACCCAGAGCGAGCTGACGGGGCGGACTTGGCGAAGTTAGCACACAGATACACATTGACGATATCCGGTTTTCAAAATAAGATGTTATGAAAAAAAACACGAAAAATGAATACAAGCATATGGGATTTATTACATTATACACACATGTTACCCGTGTCTTTTCCAAATTCATTATAAAGCATTTCAAAGTAAAAGCAAATGGCTTCATTCTTTAATTTGGGATTAGAATTGGCACATTTTCTGAAAAAAATAAAGAGGCAAATTTATTTCAAAATCTCAAAGACTTTTCTGTGTTTTTATTTATATTAATTTATTCCCATTTATGCCCGGAAATGGCTTTCAATCTGATGTTTGAGGTGATAAGGTTTGGTAGAGTTGAATCTAATCTAATCTGATATACATCTGTTCAGAGGAGTCACACTGCAGTATTTCAAAGTTAAAGTCCCACATTTGTACCTTGAAATGGCTTCCTTCTCTGAAACTGGAGGTACTGTAAAAACACATTCCTCCATAAGTTCTGACAATGAATGTATATTTGTGTTCAGGACAACCCTGACTACACACTGACCCAAAATCAAGCATTTCAGTTAGTCCCACATTTTTACGTTGAAATGGCTTCAAGTCTGAAACTTGAGGTTCTGTAAAAACAAACCTTTCTTCCATAAGTAGTTAATGAGCCTAATATTTTTGGACTTAGTACTTCTTAGACTACTTGCACAAATATGAACAATATGAACAACTTTTACTGTGTAATGTATGAGTAATCCAATGTCAAAGTGCCTTCCAGAGAACAAGAATAAGCCTAAAATTAGTTAATTGCCAGAATTGTACTGGAAAGCAAACCTCCTATGGAAGTTTAGGCCCATACAGAACTGGTGCCACCAAGTAGTATAACTGAGTAGTGCCAGAGTAGGCAAATAAGCCATTTGGAGCTAGTTTATAGACATTCAAGGCATGTATAGATTGTAAACTGAGTAAACCAGCTAGCAAAAACTTACTACATTGTACTTATGTCATTAATTGTGACCATTTTCTCACCTAAGAAAATGGTCACAATGCTTCATATTTTAGTTACCTGTAAAGTCTAAAGGTGAGTGGTAGTGTATGGATTCCAATCAAGGTAAAGAACATATACATATACAGTCACATGTTCCACAAAACATCCATATGGCTTTAAGTGTGTGTCTCTTCTTGACAGGTGTTAATTCCTATCTCACTGTACGTGTCCATCGAGATCGTGAAGCTGGGCCAAATCTTCTTCATCCAGAACGACCTCAGCCTGTACAACCAGCCGCTGGACTCGAGGATCCAATGCAGGGCCCTCAACGTCACAGAGGACCTGGGCCAGATCCAGTTCCTCTTCTCCGACAAGACGGGCACATTGACAGAAAACAAGATGGTGTTTCGACGCTGCACCATCTATGGCGTGGAGTACCCGCACAGGGAAAACGGTAAGCTCGTGCCATGCGGTTCTATCACCCTTTCTCTAGAATCCTTTTTAGAGGTGGACAGAAAAAAAACCACATTTGCTATCACTTAGAACTGAACTTCCCTTCGAACATGTGTCTAAAAGGTAGAAGAAGTGTGTATTTCTGAATGTAATTTCGTTCATGGACATTCATTCATTCCCCTCTAAATCCAATGTGAGTCTGGGAAATGTTTCGGAATGCGAATTGGTTTGATAGGATGCACGTTCCCATCAAGGGAATTCTCCTGTTCAGTTAGTTCTGTTTCTCAACTATTCACAAATTGGTCATGTGATGGCTAATGCACTGGTTGTCTCATCTTTGACATTTTTTTTACTTACCTACTTTTACTTTTTACATTCTTGGTTGCTCTACCACTAGTTGTCTAGATGTCATTGTGAACATTTCCTGACCGAGTGGCGCAGCTGCGGGAAATGTGAACATTACTTTTCTATCTTATCAAGTGACTGATAAGATAAGAGCTTGAAAGTTGTGGTTTGGTGAACAGTCCGTTATTTTGGGGGAAAGCCCTCAATCTGTTCTTGTTTTTTATACAGTTATTATGCTTGTTGAGTTCAGTTTTTTTGTCTAGCTCAGGACACACAGGTCTAAGGTTTGAGTTGCGTATTTGTGAGACATATTCCAGCCCCTCTGAGTTTAGCCAGCCTGGGACTCCAATAACATGGGTGACACGATGCATGTACCAAAGAGGGTGGGATTGTGTCATGGGTCTGGGCTTACTATTTGGTCAATATAGCTAATACAATGTCTCATGGCCATGTCTAATTTAAATACCATTAAGCTCTGTTCTTGGTAGGGCTGTCCTCAACTAAACCAAATCTTGGTCGTCCAACAGTCGTCCGTTTTTTTGGGGGTTAGGGTTAATTTTTTAACTTTTTTATAACAATAGGCTGTTTTCGCTATTCCTAATTATCAGAAGAGACATCTCTCTCCCGTTCCATTAGCGATATGCGCGGCTCTCTGCCTCACGCACGCACGCAGGAGACTCTGCTCTGAGTGAGTGACAATGGCGGATGAAATTAAACGTTTGTTTTGTCATTCTGAGCTCATGACATGACGCACACAACCTAGGAAAGTGGCAACGAAAAGCCAATCATTTTGGACAATCTAAAGCTGACCTTTCACCTCCACCATCTTTTCTCTAAGGCCTTTGCGGATGTGCAGAACTGGCATCTGAGAATTCCTTTGTGGGAGTAGATTTCAACTGCCGTCTTAATCCCTGTCTTGATAAACTCCCACAAGTCACCTCTCCTCCTTCAAAGCAAGCCAGGGTGCTCACTTGACATTGGGTATTCAGATGTATGGAGAGACTTTCATCTCACTGACTCTTTTTCTGCCCCCCATAAAAGTTATACTAGAATTGATTACCTTTTCATTCCTTCATCAAAAATGATTCTTGATTCTGTCATGTACTATAAGTAGCATCATTTTATCGGACCACACCCCCCTATATATGGTCTATTCTCTTTCTGAGGACAGGGCATTGTCAAGGTACTGGAGACTTCAATCATCTCTTCTCAAAGATGATCATTTAATTTCCTACTTTTCTACTTTCTACTACATTTCATACTACAGTTACTTTAGAATTCAAGGTGTTTTGTTCAATTAACTATCTACAGACAATCCCTCTATCCTTTATGTGACGTGTAAAGCTTACTCCCGGGGCTTCATGTCTTTTGTAGCATCTAAGAGACGTCGAAAGAATGAACAGCATAATGTCCTTGAAATTACACTGAACAAAAGTATTAACGCTTTTATTTTTGCTCCAATTTGATCCAACCAGACATGTCACCCATTGACAGAGCGACCCTCTTAGCCCACTGCTCTTCGATGCTATCAAGCCACTGGCCCAAGCAATAAGGCAGAATGCTCTAATATCTGGTATCGTCGTTGGAGAGAGGGAGCATAAGATTACTTTATTTCGTTATCAAACAACGTTATCAAGGTGCTTGAAAGCTGAGTTATTTTTTCTGGAGCAAAAGGAAGCCCCGACTGAAGATGGTATAACTCCAAATGGCTGGCTCTGATGGGGGCTTAGATGTACCGAATGTGAGACTATATCAACTGGCAGCACACCTCCGGGTGATAGCGGATTAGCTCAAATCTGACCCAGCCTCAATTTGGCTCAACATTGAATCCTCTCAATCCAAATGCCCTTTGCAGAATTTGCTGTTTGTGAATAACTTTCTGTCAGGGGCCTCTGTATTAACCCTATCACTTTGAGCGCAGTCAAAGCCTGGAGGTCCATTCGTACTATAGAGGGCCGTGGTCAGTTAACATCCCCTCTTACTCCTATTCTAGTTGGCCCAGACTTTCTGCCAGGCTGTCAAGACCGGGACTTTAAAGCATGGTACAGCCAGGGGCTAACAAAGCTAGGAGATATATTTGATGGCCAGACTTTTCAGCATATGGCTGACATTCAGCGATATGGCTTACAGAAATGTGAATTCTTTAGATATTTACAAACTAGATGCTTCATTACAAAAGATAACACTTTGACAACCAATAGTGCCACCTCACAGGTAGAAAGGACCTTGTCTATACAAGTATCTATTGGCATTAGTGTAGTGTAGTGTAGTATAATTTTATAGAACTCCAAATCATCACGAAAAAAAAAGAGAACTCCATTCGGGAGCTGCGTCTTATCACAGCGCTGCAGATATTCCTCTAAAATTCCAATTCGAATTTATATTCTTTATTATTATTATTATTATTATTATTATTGTTATTATATATTTTTTTATTATGTTTTTTATGCTCAAATTTAGAGCTGGGGGGGATCACATGTCCTTTATGGAGTTCCGTATGGAGTCCCGGACGCAAGAACACAAACCCAATGTTATTAAATCAGTGTGATCATTTTCAACCTGTCCTAATAATAAATAAAATAATAAAATAGCCTCCAGGGGAAGGAAGGTCTCTCCCAGTCCGCACGTCTCTTCACTCCGGCAACACCAGTCCACAGCTCTGCTGCCTCTGCTGCCGTCCTCACCTGAGGCTACAGGGTCTATTAAATTAAATAATTTAAAATAATTTGTAATTTTAAATAATAAGTTTATTAAATCATTTTCAACCTGTCTTTCTGGCCGACGCTGTTGTGTACGTCACGCGCCTGTCTAAAAGCACATGCCGCCCCGGTGTGCATAGGCAAAGCCGGAATATAGACGGGTCGTCTTGGCGGCATTATTGCGGGATCTCTGTGTAAAGGGGGCTTTGTAATGGAGTCTATCCCCAATGAATCCATAACATGCATGCTTCACTCCACAGTGGACGCTTTCTATAATGTCTGGGACCCTTATTTAGAATATATTGGACCTCCGCTGTCATCTTCCATACTAAAAGGGTTTTCTAAACTGGCTTAGCCTGTCTCTGTCCCTCTTGTATTGCAAAACCAGTATACCAGTAACCTTGCTATTTGTTGTATGTATGTATGTATGTATGTATGTATTTATTTATTTGGTGTTGCCCTTCTCTGTTGTAGTGGGTGGTGAGGGTTGGGGATGGATTTAATGCCCACTATTTTTATTTTTATTTATTTTACCTACTCATTTTATGTATCATGTCATGCCTGAGCTGTTCTGTTCTGTTATATATGAAAAATGTAATAAATGTATTCTTAAAAAAACGATTCATAAATTGTATAAATAAATACTTCAATAGTAGTGGGTTGGCCCATTATCTTCTATCTTTTATAGTGAGATGATAACCACCTTTTTATTTTTTTAAGTTGTTAAAGCAGCATTATGTAATTTTTGGTATTTAGCAGCCCTAAAGTTTCTGAGTGCAATTTTACACCGCTGTCGTAAAACTCGCCCAGATTTTTTTTTTCCGGTCCAAGAATTTTAACCAGTGCCGTAAACGCACTAAAGCGTAACGCACTTTTCCCGCAGTTTTGTGCCATTCTCCATTACAAGTCAGTGTAGCATCAAAATGATTCTGAAGCTGTTATTTTAGGGTAAAAAAGTTACACAATGTTTTGTGTGCTTTAAGCCTTCCATTTACCAACATGCTTGCAATAAATAACCTTGACTCTACCTATTGTTCCGAGTCCTTATGACTAGATATAAAAGTGCTGTGGAACAAGTACAGTACTTGAATATCCTTACATTTTATTTGAAATTGCCTTAACTCTGTGAGAAATGTTCACTGAGGTTGTGCTATGAGGCCTAGATTGAAATTAAATTAAATGTCAAACCTATCCTTTAAGATGTCCTTGCGGGAGTGGGCGACATTTTGCTGTACGCTAAGTGTGTGTGTGTGTGTGTGTGTGTGTGTGTGTGTGTGTGTGTGCATCAGCGCGGAGGCTTGAGGTGTATGAGCCGGAGGAAAGCGACCTGCCTGGCCCTTCGTTAACTCTCAGGTCCGGCTGCAGCCTCAAGTCCCTGAGCTGTCGCTCCATGAACTGCAATCGCAGCTCTGTGTCCCTCCACACGTTGATGGGCGAGGCGGTGGGAGACGCCGAGGGAGAGGATCACCTACCCTGTCCTGCCCAGTCTCAAACGGGCGCCTTCTGCAGCCGCATGGTGAGTCGCCCCCCCGAACTTCTAAATCCAAAGCAGGTTCACGATTCTCCCTGTCTTTTGTGGGTAGTCGCCATATTGGGACGGTCAAGGTCCGCCAGTAAACAAATGCACTACTCAAGGGCTGGTATGCACCGATTTATCTGATATAAAATATATCAAACAAAATATTTTTGTGTCTGTTATAATGTATACAAATTTATAAATTAATAACTGGAGATGCAACTCTATCACCGGACCACGCCACGTATGTGCGCAACCATGTTCAAATAAATCCACAGCTTCCACACATCACCAAACAGACTCCATGCAATTAATAAATAGAATAACAACTGCGACTGCAACAACTCACTCGACTTCCGGGTGCGCCGCAAGATGGTCGCACTAGGCAGAGCTCCGTTACGTAGTTGTTGCTTGCCTTGCCACAAGAATTTCATTGTCCAGAATGACCTTGTGTTGTACTGTACATTTGACAATAAAACACTTTGAACTTTGAACTTTTATATCAATCAAATTTACACGCATATGCACCGCACGATGACGGTATACCGACCTTTTACGGTATATCGATATTTTCTAACAAGGTATAGGATGAGACGATACCCGTTTCTTCTTTAAAGCAGTGCCATTGTTTGCATCTCTCTCTCTCTCTGCGCAACGCCGCCCGCACGCAGAAGGAGAGTCGCTTGGAAAAATCATGGGTTGCGTTTTTTAGGCTTGTTTTCAAAAATATGATTGCTTGTTACGAAAATCTGACAAGTGACTTTGTTTTTTTACATTTATGGTCACTATTTTCTCCAATGCAGAGGTTCCCAACCACCGGGTCACGGACCGGTGGCGGGCCGCAGGGCATTTGCCACCGGGCTGTGAGAAGGCAGGTGGGAAGCGATCTCAGCTCTGATCACGGCAGAGCTGGCTTTTATTTGTACAAATTAGCTCTGTCCAGTAACCTGGAGCACTTTTTTTATTTTGAGATTTTTTGAGTGAGAGAAGGTCCTGTAACCTAGTGCAGTTTTGGAGAAAATGTAAAAGTTATTTAATAGTCAATGTATTATTTTGAACATACAATTGAATTTTCGATTAAAGAAAAGTTACAAAAATGATTGTGTATACTGTCAATTATAGTTAGAAGGAAAGAAAATCTGAATCGGCCAAGAAAATTGCAATCGTGCATCTCTAGTTATTTTGCAGTACTTACTTACTGGCAGGCCGTGATGTTATCTTGCTTTACATAGCTACTAACCAAATAGATTAATACATTTACACAGAATATTGATTTGAAATTGTATTGCCATTAGGCCTAGTTAAAGAGCTCCCGTGAAGAACAATAGTCCACTGCAAAGCAACTAACACTGCAACAACATAGCTAACTATTCACCCTGCATATGACCTGTTTACTTTTATTAATGTTAAATTGGACATTCCCATCAATCATGAAATGAGATATGATGAAATGAGAAATCGTTGCCCCGTGGCAACGGTCATTGTTAACAGATCATTATTCGGAAATAACAGACCACTGATTGCCGCTATTGACCAATAAAAATCGGGTATTCCACAGAGCTGTGTAATCAATACATATGTATGCTGCACATTTGTATAGGTGATGCAAACTCTCACAAAGCTTGTATTCTCTCCATCACTGCCAAAAAAAACAAAAAATGGAAATAAAACCATAGTACGCTAGACAAACTTTAAAATAAACAATGTATAGTCTTGCGAGATAAATCGACTGGTCTAGAGTTGTATGTGTAGGATTATTCAGCTAGCTTTGAGAAAATAAGTCTTCAATTTAGGGATTTATTTAAGTAATTAGTAACTTCTTAATGAGAACAGCAAATTGTTCGTGATCTTCTCTCTAAAACTTCTGCTGTTCAACTAGGCAGTGCAAAGTAAGACTCTATTCCTTCTGAAAACCATTTCAGACAGACCCTAATTCCTGTGTTGTACTAAAAAAAACATGTCTAAATAAATCATATTTTTATAATAATAACCTTTATTTGTATAGTACCTTTCATACACGACATGTAACTCAAAGTGCTTTAGATTAAAAGAAGGCCATCAGATAGTAACAATAAAAGCAAAGCAAACAAGGAAAATGCATTTACAAAGTAGTAATAATTAAAATAATGAAATAAATTTAAAACAGGGTAAGAATTAGCTAATAAAAGTAGATATACAAAATTGTATTAAAAGAAAAAACCAAACAAGTAAAATGCATTTCATAAAAAAGGTAAATATTATACTCATTTTCAGATTTGGGGTCATCAATTGAGACCATGAAGGATCACGATTGTTCCTCAGGGAATTATTTTCTCATGTCATGACAACAATTTAACAAGCTCGTACAGTGATCAAGATTAACACCTTACATTTCTCTAGATCATGCTATGATCTTATTATATTACCTTGGTTTTTCACAAATATCATTTTAGTCATTACGGCACAGAAACAACTTCTTAGATTATGGGCTATGATCTTATTTAATTACTCTTAATAATTAATTATTCTTATGATATTGGCACAATAGTCCAGTTAATCACTCTCAGATGCGTGAAATGTATACTGTCATGACAACAACAAGCTTGTTAAATACAGCGATTAAGATTAACCATTTAACACAATCATTCAGGAATGAGATCCTGTAATATAAAGTGTAATATAATAGAGTATCATATATTTAGAGTATAATATAAAGACAAAGTAGAATAATACAAGCATGAAAATAATAAAAAGCATAACAATATGAAAATAAAAGAAAATATACAAATTTGCATTAATAGATCAATTTAAAAACAACTAATTGATTAACCATTTAACACAATCATTCAGGAATGAGATCCTGTAATATAAAGTGTAATATAATAGAGTATCATATATTTAGAGTATAATATAAAGACAAAGTAGAATAATACAAGCATGAAAATAATAAAAAGCATAACAATATGAAAATAAAAGAAAATATACAAATTTGCATTAATAGATCAATTTAAAAACAACTAATTGAAGGAATAATTGAAGGCTGAGCTGAAATTAAAAGTTTTTACCATTTGCTTGAAAGCACCTACAGAGTCTGCCTCTTTAATATTTTTTGGTACCTTGTTCCATAATTTGGGACCATAGTTAAAAAGTGCCACATCTCTAATCTTCTTTTGAGTGGGTTGTTGTACTTCTAACAGGCCAGCAGTAGAAGACCTGAGGGCTCTTGATGAAATGTAGAGGACAAGTGATTCTGTAATGTAGACCAGTCTGAAGCCATTCAGAGCTTTGCATACAAGTAAGAGGACATTTAAATAACTTCTAAAGGAAACTGGGAGCCAATGCAATGTACATAACCGTGTAGTTAAAATTGGAGTGATGTGCTCTCGCTTTCTTGTTTTTGTTAAAAGTCTAGCTGCCTAGTTCTAAATAAGTTGAAGTCTCTCAATGGACTTTTTAGGCAGACCAGCAAAATGGCATTGCAGTAGTCCAATCGACTTGTAATAAACGCAGGAGTTACAGTAGCTTTTCAGCGTCTTTCTGGGCTAGAACGGGCCTACTTAGGCAATGTTTCTAAGATGAAAGAATGCTGTTCTGGTCACTTTCTTAATTTGGGAGTTAAAAATTTTATCAGAATCTAGAACATCGTTGTAATCTCTGTTGCTGCGGATGTTCGTGCTCTTGACTCTCATATTCCGGATCGAGTTTGGGATCGAACATACAAGGTTCCATTTGAACAGTTGCCATTTCCAATCGGGAGCTAAAACAACTTGTTTCAGACAGAGGCTGAATTGAAGGGCGGCGGAAAGGGCCAGTATAAGATAAACAATGTATTTTTTGAACTGTGAATCATGCAAGCCTAACCTAAAAGAGTGAAAATGAGCATAATGGGTCCCCTTTTAAGAAATGTTTACCCATTCAATAATTTATAGCGTGGACAAGTAGTGAGTACTTTCAGCGTCAGCAAGATTTGGCTCCACAGAAATATGG
>OMKR01103375.1:0-13962 GCA_900302355.1 Cyttopsis rosea | reverse complement strand
TTGGCTAATAAAGATCATATGAAGATCATACTGCATACCCATAAAAGGCAAATCCTCCATATTTCTGAGATGTGATCCAAACACTGCATATATATATTTATGTACATATATGTATGTGTGTGTGTGTGTTAGAGATGCACCAACCGATCAGCCGGTTTTCAGCTTGATCAGCCATGACCGGTGACCGATCGGTGTCAGATATATCCGATTCAGATCCGTCCCAAATTTACACGCATTTGCGCCGCACGATGGTCCACGTCCGGGCAGTACACCGACTTTTTACGGTGTATAGATATATTTTCAAGCGAGATATAGGATGAGACGATACTGTTTATATTGATATAGTTTAATGTTGGGTTAAAATACACAACCTGTTTCTTCCGTAAAGCTGTGCCAGTGTGTTTGTGTGCATCTCACCCTCTGCGCCCAATGCCACCCGCTCACAGACGGAGAGCCGCTTGGAAAAAGTCGCATGTTGCGGTTTTTTGGGCTTGTTTTCAGAAATATGGTCGCTAGTTACGAAAATCTGACAAGCGACTTCCTTTTTTTACATTTATGGTCGCTGTTTTCCCCAATACAGAGGTTACCAACCACCGGGTTGCGGACCGGTGGCGGGCCGCGGGGCATTTGCCAGAAGGCGGGCGGGAAGCGATCTCCGCTCTGATCACGGCAGAGCTGGATTTTATTTGTACAAAAAAGCTCTGTCCAGTAACCTGGAGCACTTCTTTTATTTTGAGATTTGTTGGAGTGAGAGTGAGAGAAGGTCCTGTAACCTGGTGCAGTTTTGGAGAAAATGTAAGTTATTTAATAGTCAGTGTTTCACTCTCCTGAAGTGAAATATGTAATGGCTATAACTTTATTCCCATCTCTCTGGAAAGCTCTCATTTAACTGTTATTTCCTAGTCATACTGAAGACAAGCGTTATGTCAAGGAAGTGAAACAAAGAAATCAATGTTATTTTTAGAAGAGGGGAGAGGTGCTCATGGTGAGACGTGTTAGAGGAACTCTGGAGGGGGGTTCTTTCCTGTTCCTCTTCCTCTCCCACATTCCCCTTTAGGTCATGACATCCAACTTCCTACTTTCCTTTCCTCTCGCCACCGCTTCCCTTCACCTTGGTTACCTCTTCTCCTCATTCCTTCCTCTCTTTCATTCCTTCTCTGACACCCCTGCCATTCCTCCTAACCTTCCCTCCTCTTCATCATCTTCTTGATCTTCCATTCACACTTTTATTCCAGGTATTCACCAAGGGACTTTCGCTAGGATTTGAGTCCCAGGCAAATTTTCTAGATCTTAAGAGGATCATAAGGAAATCTCTTGTCTCACAGGTCACTTATTATAAAAAATGAGTTACTGTAGCTTTGTAACTACAATTACAAAGCTCCAGTAAATCTCGTTTTTGGTGTACATCCAAACTCGCATAAGCGGAACTACTGAAATTCATCATCACGCTTCAGCCAATCAGGATGGAGCAGCATAGCCTATATAACCCCGAAGGTCCGCCATTTTGTCCTCTGAAACAAATTAAGCCATACTGATGGGGGTCCAGTGGGATATAAAACCCTAAGGGCCTATGCCTTCTTCATAGAACTGTAGTTACAAAGTTACAGTAACTGTTGTTCGATGTTAAGGGCTACGCTCCTATTGGTATACCAGGGGCGGTGACTCCCGATACTATACTCCCCGCTGGACCCGAACACGCCTTAAGTGCGTCCTGGTCCAGGGTGAAGGCTGAAGCAGCCTAAGCCGACAGTGAACGTAATAAACGCACACCTTGATAATCCATCGTGCCCGACAAAGGCCAATGGGAAGCGTCTTAACACCACACATGCTGTATACACAGAGAAAGTGTTAGCCACTAGGCACAGGCAGAACGTCAGAGAATCTGATTAGACTGTGACACAGAAAATTCGGAAAAGTCTGCTCCGCCATAATGCCAAGCACAGTCTGGGAAAGAGACCCTGCGGAAACATTGCGCAGGTAAAAACAGACAAATGGAGACGGCGACGACCAAGACACCTCCGTACCAATGAGAAAGGCGCTGTGCAGAGAGCAGCTGGCCAAAGCACACAAACAGTTGTTGCGACAACCAAACTGAGGTTGTCGCGTAGCACGCCAGTGCGCGCATGGGACTCAGACAGTGAAGTCGCTCCTCCCGCACATCCTGGTGAGGAAAAAAGGCATCCATCTGTATGACCTCGTCACAACCTTGGGTGTAAACGACGGGTTAGGACCTAACACCGCGCTGCTAAGCACCATTAATGGCTAAGGAGGACGTACCAGGACCGTTAACGAGGTCACCAAGCCCCCGGCCTGCGACAACACATTGTGGCGCATGGGGATCCACCACGGACCCACCATGATCAGTGGCTGGAGCTCTGTGAACCAAAGTGTCCCGGGGCAATCGGTATCACCGACAGCCCCTCCAAACGCACCCGGTCCTTCAGTCTGGGCTACAGTCCCGACGGTGGGAACGCATACAGGAGACCCCTCGGCCTCGGGTGGTGCGCGACCGCGTCCACCCCCAGGGGAGGTCTTCCCCCGCGTTGAGAGAGAATCACAGGGAACACTGAGCAGACTCTCTCGACACAAATAGGTCCACCCGTGCCGTCCTGAATAGTCTCCACAACTGGAGCACTATATCTGGGTGGAGGCACCAATCTGCCTTGCGGGGGCCTCCCCGTGACATGAGGTCCGCCCCCACGTTCAGGTGGCCCAGGTTATGGCTCGCCGACAGAGAGCGAAGCTGCAGCACCGCCCGTTCCCACAGCCTCTCGGCCACGTAATTGAGCGCTGGTGACTTCACACCCCCCTTGGCGGTTGATGTAAGCTACCGTAGCCCGATTGTCTGACCTAATCTGCACATCCTGGCCCAGTACCAGGGGTTCAAAATGCTTCAGGACCAGTAACAGTCTGCAGCTCCAGGAGGTTGGTGTGTCCCCTACCGTCTGACATCGACAGGTCTCGCCCCATCCCTTAGGGAGGCGTCCATGAAAACCTGTGAGTAAAAGTAGACTTGACCCAGACGCACGCCCTGTGTGAGGGTCTGGGAATCTTACCAGTAGGCTAGATCCCCGTCCAGGGATCGTGGCACAACCAACGACCATAGTCGGTGGGGCACCAGGTCCAACCGGAACCCTCCAAACCATCATCATTTGGATATTGCGCATGTGCAGGAGGCCCAATGGCACTACTGCGTGGGCTGCTGCCAGCAGCCCGAGCAGCTTCAAGATGGTCAGTGCCGTCACTGAGTGGCCCACTCGAATGGCTCGGGCAGCCGGGCCCTCATCTGCACGTGTCTAACTGTAGTCCCAGATATATCACCTGCTGGCTGGGTCTGGGAGTGCTCTGCTCCCAGTTTATCACTAACCCCAAGTCTGTAAGGTGTGCGATCACAAGCTTGGCGTGTGCGATCTCTAGCTCCGCAGAGGAAGCTAGGATCATGAGGTTGGCAGGATTCTGACCCCTTGACAACGCAGCGGCAACAGTGCCGTCTCGACGCAGCGGGAAAACACGCGCGGCATGAGCTTGTAGCTGAACAGTACTCTGGTGTACTTGTAGGTTACCCCCTGGAAGGTGAAACGGAGGAATCTCCTGTTATGTTTCGGCGCTCTCGAGACGTGGAAGTAGGTGTCCTTCAGGTCGATGCTTGCGCAGAAATCACCCTCGCGGACCGCCCGCAGCAGCACCTTCATGGTGAGCTTGCAAAATGGGCAAGTCGCTATGTGGTGATTCAGGGTGCATAGATCCAGGATTGGTACACCTCCCGTACGCTTCGGAAGCCAGAAGTAGTTTGATTAAAACCCTCTGTTCCAAAGTTCTGTGGGCACCATTGTCACAGCTCCCTTGCTGAGGAGAAATGCTATTTCTGCGTTCAGAGCTGCAGCCTTCTCCGGTGATGTCATCACTGTCCACACCGCGCCCTGGGAGGGCGGTGGAGTTCGGTGGAATTGCTGCGCGTGGCCCCTTGGTAGTGTCCTGTCCATCCACCGGCACAGAACGCAGAGAAGACGCCATCTGGCATAGCGCTCGTACAGGGGGTGGGCACACGGGGAGAGCCTAGCTAGCTCGAACTAGAATATCAGTTTTGTAAGGTATGATTTCCGTCCTGGTAATGGCTTAGAACTATTGTTTCAGACTCGCTTGTTCCCATTAAAAAAAATGTCCAGCAATCCGACGTTTTAAAAGTTGAACAAATTGAAAGAAATGTAATCTAACAAAAATTGATTGCATTTTAGATGATCTACCATCATGGTTTCATTGTGGTCAAAAACTGTTTGGTCTTTCCACCATTATCACCCCGCGAGTGACGTGACACTCTTAAAGGTAAAGTGCGCCATTTTTGACCTCCAGACATAACTTTCTATGAAATAACATCTAATCAGAAAATACAGCAAATAATAAACAAATATTCAACTTAAATAATGTAAGACATTTCTCAGATTTTATATTTTTACATTCAGGTCTATGAGAGCTCATAAAATTATATGTTCAATCAAAATTATGTTTGGCTTTAACAAGTTTTGTTTGACGTTAGTTTGAGTTTTAAGTCTCTAGTGTGTGCTAGAGTCAAAGTCAAAGTTTTTTATTTGTCAAATGTACAGTACAACACAAGGTCATTCTGGACAATGAAATTCTTATGGCAAGGCAGCAGCAGCAGCTACGTAGTAGCACAAACAGATAAGAAGTACAACCGTACAAGTAGAGGTCACAATCTTAAGATGTCTGATCTCCTGTGATCACCGTCCTGCTAAAATACGTAAAATAAGTATTTTAACTGATTGATGCTGTCTTTTAAAAGAGTTTTGATGTATCACATTGTGTAGTGTGCTTGGTGCTATCCTGTTCATCTGTTTGTGCCTTCTCATAACCAAGACATCTGACATAAAATTGGCTTAACTCTTTGTAATTCCACTCTTCTCTGTGGTTTAAGGCCCTGCTAATTCTAGGAAGTTTTTGAAACTTGGGGACTGCAGCACACGCTGGCAAGCCAAGCATTGACTGAAAAATAACTTAATTTATCACTTGGAATTGCTGTGGTTTCAACCCCCTGCCTTTCATGTGCCCTTTTAGCCTAGGACCTTCTGTCCTAGACCTTGTGCTTTTATATTGTATAGTTTTTTTTGATATTGCTGACACTCTTTGAAATGAAGATGACTACCCTGTCTCTGAATTTCCTGTACGGCCACATGCGCCTCTCGGGCGCCATCTGCCGGCCGTGTTTGGTGAACACACTCCAGATGAAGATGACAAGTGAGACTTTGAGCACTGCCACAAACATTAACCACATTTTTTTCCATCTCTTCTCCTTTCAGGTTGACTCCAAAGATTGGCTTCCCCTGGAGTGAGATCAGAAATATTTCCTTCAATGATAAGAAATTTGTCATTAAGCCCATTGACAAAAAGGCTCCAGTAAGTATCTGCCTGTGTACCTCCATTTCTACAGGTCACGTCAAATGTCTTTCACATATTAGAGGTTTGGTTTTGAAATGTACAACTCCAATCCATCTCATTTAAAGGTGAGGTTGGCCATTGTGGCAGTCGTTTTGGCGCCATCTTGCAGGTGGGGAGAGCCAGCACTGGCAACCGGAAGGGGGCGCAGCTGCAGAGGATTGAAAAGCTGCTGTGTTTTCACCTCACTCTCTCCTGGCAGCGAGGCTGGGCTCACACTCCAGACTGCAGCCTACAGTTATTATTCATACATTTGTTTGAGAAGACAAACGTCATGACTCTTGTTACATTGGGCGTCTCTGTCGGGAGGGAGAGAGAGACTTTTTAATCCTCTGCTAATTAGCTCAATCTTCTGCAGCTGTGCCCCTTCTGGTTACCAGTGCTTGCTCTCCTCACCTGTAGATGGCGCCAAATTCACTGCCACAGCCATTTTCAATCCAGGCCTTATTAAAATGTTGGTTCCCATTATTTATAACTGTTCATAGCACAACATCGCTAAATGCTTTACTACTTACCGCTGTGCTGCAGCTTCTCACTGTGCTTAAAGAGCAACTATCAGTTGTTGTTGTTTTTTGTTTTTTATTTACGAGCTTGGGCTTATGGAGAAGATTGTTTGGAAAAAAATGAATGTCAAACCTTCTTACAGGCAGAAAGGGTAAAAATACAGGAACAATCTCTGTTTCAAGTTTGCAGGTAAAAAACGACTTAATTTTTACATCTGGCCGGTGACAACGCAGGGAGGAGTCGTCTCCTCTCTGCCACAGTGTAGTAGCAGCCCAGTCAGTTAGTCACAGCTAATTAAGATGAAGTCAATGTTTAGGATTTATTATTTAGAAGTAAAGAGTATTTACACATAAAATTCCAGTTTTTACAAAATAAAGTCCCATACCAACGGAGAATGCGGTGTTAAAGAGAACAATGGAGAGATGTGGGTGACATGGCACGGAATACACAGTTTTTGTTTTGTTTCATTCAAGTAGGAAACAAAGGAAAACAAATAAATATAAAATAATATAAAACCACACCCTGTCTTTTTCTAAGCGTCTCTGAGATCTCTCCAGATAGACAGGGCTCTGCGCTCCCAGTTGGATCGAGCGGATGTTTACGTTTTTCGTTTCATACAAATAGGAAATTTCGGAAATGGATCGAGAATAAAAACACACTGAGCGTCTCTCGGCATGTCTTCTACTTGCCAAGTTGTCATTCACTGTAGCGCTAGCTCTGTCCTGTCTCCCGTCTACGTCACGCTCAAGTTCGCATGTAATGTCATATTTTTAGGTGTGTGTGGCTAATTGCATTACAAAAATGAGTCCAGCTGTAATTCTAAGGAAGAAAAAATAATAATAAATTCTTGAATCGAATTGCTACATAATTTTCCCACACATTCATTCACTGGGTATGCCAATCTGCAAGTTGCTCTTTAAATGCAGTCCAACGGGGAAAATGCTTAAACCTTAAAATGACGTGAAAATCTCCTTTTTGGGAGAAAACGGGAAACTCATGACATTGTCATTGCCTGATGGCAAACCTGTATAGGTGGCTGTATCCTACTGGAGACCTACTGTAGTCAGTGTCACGCTCTGGATATACTACAGCAATTGCAGTGTAGTTCTTAAATATATTGTGATATTCTGTAACTATCAAACCTCTCCTTTTTTAAAAGGGAGAATTTTCAGACTTTGTCCTTCTCTCTCTCCCAACGCAGGACTTTGTGTTTTATGCACCTCGCCTGCGGATCAACAAGCGCATCCTGGCGCTGTGCATGGGCAACCACGAGCTGTACATGAGGAGGAGGAAGCCAGACACAATCGAGGTGCAGCAGATGAAGGCCCAGGCCAGGGAGGAGAAACACCACAAACAGATGGAGAGGTACTGCTAGGATCGTGCGTGCACACACACTTCAGTTCATAGTGAAGTAGGTTGTAGCAGTAGTAGCAATCCAGTCCATTGATTTATAGATGCATTCACAGTATCTAGCTATGAATCCAAACTTGCATTATTCATTACATTCAACGATATTCTAATTTAAACGGTGGTATCTCATTTGATCTGACTGATACTTTTGGTAAAATGACAAATATATCCGCAAGCGGCACTTCACTTTGCCCTCAACAGAAGGAAGCGGCTCAATCCGCCAAAATTAAAGCCACAAGCGGGAGCGGGTTTCCGCATTGAGTAGGGACTAGTGTAGGTCCAACCATGGAGCTGGTTGAAAATTGATGAAACGGAGACACAGAACTGGTTGTATTGCATATTCAGGTACAGAACAAAAATACAAACATAAAGAAAATACTACTAAAGAAAATAACTACTAGCAGTTATATCCGTTCTCTTGAAAGTAGACTTAAAATATCAGGGCACCCAATACTCAATCAATTCATATATTCAAATTCCTCTCAATCAATGATTTCAATGAAATAAATCCATCAATACCAACATCACCATAATTGCACAACCATTAAATTCTTCAGTTCAATACACAGTTACAGTCCCATTTAAAGATTTAAAAAATTCATTGTTTTAAAGTGTAAGTGCAGAAGTTTTAGTAATTGTCAGTAATGTCAGTAATTGCGCAGTCCCATTCAAGTTCTTATTTCACTGTAAAGTGAATATAATGCAAAAGGTTTGTTAGTGTGAGTTGGCACAGTGTGCAGTCCTACCACACCAGTAGGGAATGGGCCTCGAGGAGCCAGGCCGCCGACAGTTAATTGGGTGAATCTTTCCATCAACAGGGTTTTCTTCAAGGATTCCTTCCTTTAGCTCGACACAGTTATTTGCTGCAGCATAAAACCTGACCTGTTTAGGTAAAACAGGCATAGAAATCTCGAGCATGAAAATTAAAAGCTGCCATGTTCCACAGCAGCAGCACAACATAGGTTGTAGCAGTAGAGACTGTTGGGGACGGCTTGTTCGCATTGTAGACTGAATTCAGTAGCTTGGTAGCATAGCTTGTTTAGCAGTAATGCTAGAGAGGACTGCAAGACTTTCTGAAGTGAGATTCAACCCCGTTGTTTGGATGGATATGAGGAGGTCCAGTTTGGTAAAGAGTTTCAAGTCTGTAGACAAGCTTCCAGTCCATAAAGTTTAAAGTCCACATTATACATGTTGGAAAACCACCTTTCTGAAAACATGTGAAAAGACTGTCGCACTGAATTGTGGCGTTAGACCGTTAAACTGTTGCTCACCTATGGATATTTGGGGCGCGCCTGAATCAGGGCTCTGGGACGCACCTGCACCATATAAGAGTAAAGCCCAAGCGTCAGTTACTGCAGCCTGCAGGTTGCTTTCTAGTTCTGGTGCCTCCGTCCCGCACATGCATCTTCCCTGGACGCCAGAATTTACAGAACAGCTCGGTCTCCTTATTTCAATTTCCGAAGATTTTATTTTGTTGTGGCCGTGAAGCTCGGAGGAGCCGATCAGATCCGTCTCTTGGGAACCCTGGTTTTAAGTAATTTGGTTCGTTCACCCGCCACTAGCGGACGGACTCATGAGCCCCCCCAGCTCCAGCGGGGAGATGGCTCTCAGGGCGTCAGGTTTCAGCGCCTTTAGCGGACACGCCCCAGCGTCTCAGACCTTATTTTTCCAGATTTAGAAACCAAATTTTATATACGACGGCGATTTTTTTTAATCATTAAAATTTGGCTGGGTGGTTAACACATTTTTCTGTGGTGTGACAAACTCGAAACACGTATTTACTTTTGCTTTACAGCGACTTTAAGAGTTTCAGAGCTAAGTTGGCATCCTACTGTAACAGGTTGTGTGTGCGAGGTGAAAGAGACTGCATCCAATTGGCTCAGGTGTCTTGATTGGCAGGTTATCGTTATATGTCCAATAGTATTAGCATGGTGGATTTTGTACAGATGGACAACTATAAACTATTGCAGAGTTTCAATCTGAGTCATGGTGTGAGGGGTGTAGCCTTTCAAAGTTTTGACTTTTTTGGCTGTTAATTATAGTGCCGATTGGATCCTATACTAAGCATTTGCACATCATTTATACTTATGGTGCCAAGTTTTATGTCTCTAGCTCATTCCAGCTCACTGCAAATTAAGTAAAGGTAGAATAAACCGGAATAATAAATGCACAAAAACATTTGAGTATAACCGCAAGCGGCAATTGAGGGGTTCAAACCTTTTTGCGCTCAACAGAAGGAAGCGGCTCAATCGACCAAAATTAAAGCAACGAGCGGGTTTCGGGTTTCACAAAGCCGAGCAAAGTCACTTCAGCTAGTTTAATTCTGTTTAAAAGAGTGAGACCAATCACACACTTGTTGTATGGATGTATGCAGCATTTCAATAATTGCGCACTCAAAGTTCTGCCATTTGATTTGTTCACAAAATACCTCTACCTCTGACACCTTCCCAACAGGGCCCAACTGGAGAATGAGAAGAAGAAGCGAGAGCATGCGGAGAAGGAAAAGGAAAGGATAGAGAGAGAGAAGGATGAGCTCATCGAGAGACTGAGACAGATCGAGGAGCAGACGCTTAAAGCCCAGAAAGGTTTCCTGTCTCCACATCTTTTTTCTTTCTTCACATGATTTTGTGAGCAAGATGCAAAGTCTCTCTCCCTCTCTTTTTGTAAGGAACGTACAAAAAGCAGGAGCCGACTCTACTGCGCATGACAGCCAGTAGAGTCCTTTCTGAATATGCCTTTGTCACACCTGCTTGGAGATTAATATCAATCCTTCAGTGGTGGAAGAAGTACTCAGAGCTTAAGTTAAAGTACAAATACGCACTCACAAAATGACCCGAATGAGTGAAAGTACCATGGTGACATTTCTACTTAAGTAAAAGTAGATAAGTACTAGCTCTTAAATGTACTTTAAAGTATTAAAAGTACTTGTCATATTCAGTCTGTAAGTACTACTGAATCTTTTTTTCTGCCGATGAGTGCTCAGCACATTCTGATTTGTCTTGTTTTTGAGTTTTGACAGATATAAATATGAATCCTGATTTAAAGAATGTACATGGATATAAATCCATATTTTCAAAATGTGTGTATGTGTATATTGATATTTATTTATGTTTGTTTGTTTGTTTTTTACTAAAGTAACACGACTGTTAGAGTTGAAAGTCTTACCAAGTCTTACATACTGAATATTTGAAAAATGTACTAATGTACAGTACTTGTACCACACTGTTCGTGAATGAGGCCAATCTCTCATGTATGTTTTTTGTATACGTGAGAAATCACTTCTGTTAGAAACTATGAACCATACAAAGCCTCTTTTAACACATGCTAACCGGTGTCTCCCCTCAGAGCTGGAGGAGCAGACCCGTCGAGCGCTGGAGCTGGAGCAGGAGAGGAAGCGGGCGAGAGAGGAGGCCGAGCGACTGGAGAGAGACAGACAGGCCGCGGAGGAGGCCAAGGCCGAGCTGGCCAAACAGGCAGCCGACCAGATGAAGAACCAGGAACAACTGGTGTGTGTGTGTGTGTGTGTGTGTACTTCTAACTATCTTAGTGATGATGTCGCAAGTGTGTCTTTGAGGCAGGACTTTCTGAGTATGTGCACATTTGCAAGGATGAAACGATTAATTGAATAATCGACTGACACAAAGGTTCTTATTTGGAGTCATAGTTTATCTGTATGAATGTATTTTTGGAATGATCTGTCTTCTATATCCATCTAATGGTCCGTGTTTGTTTACGTTCATCCTCTAGGCGGCTGAGCTTGGTGAATTCACGGCTAAGATTGCTCTCCTGGAGGAGGCAAAGAGGAAAAAGGAAGAGGAGGCCAACGAGTGGCAGCACAAGGTACTGCACCCTCCAACCTTAATGCTGTGTTTTCTATGTGCTTCACGGTGGCTTCTGGCTGACATTAGTTCAGTCAGCTTTAAAGGTGCAGTGTGTAGAATTAGTGGCATTTTGCAGAACGGACTTGGCAGAAATGGAAAATGGAATATAATATTCATAAGTATGTTTTAATTAGTGTATAATCCTATGGAAATTTGAAACGCTGTGTTTTCCTTAGAATGAGCCGTTTATATCTCCATGGGGGCTGGAGCCCCTTCCACGGAGGCCGCCATGTTGCACCAGCACGTTGCTACAGTAACCCAGAATGGACAAACCAAACACTGGCTCTAGAGAGGGACTTTCACGGTTTCAGATTTCATATTGGTTGCAATCTGCAACCTCACTGCTAGTGGCCGCTAAATTCTACATACTGCACCTTTAATGCAAATAGTCATCTCATCCTAAAAATGTGTATTTCTAGCCAAAGGTTCAAACCAATTAAATAGTGCAGATTTAACCTTGTAAGCCCCAGGCCCATTTCTTGTTGGAGTTTGGGGGGGTGGTGTGGGTCAGCGGCAGGTGCCACATACAAGTGCCTTCCACCTTCAGAAAGCTGAGACCCTAATGTGGAATCATTTGAGAGGCAGCTTGACACTGTATGTCCATCTGTTCTATCAATTAAAAGGTAATAAACATTATATTTGTCATTGCACCTGATAAAAGTATTAATATTTAGAGTGTGAAGGGGCTTCATGCCTGATGATGCCGTTCCCATGCTCAGTTATGTGGATTAGTTGCTGCACCAAGTTGTGGGTTGATTCCATTAATGACACAGCTTTGGTACTTTCTAGACATTTCTGACCACTCTGGAACGGGCAAAAGTGTCAGAAATCCCCCAAAAGACACCTGAAGACCTCATGACCTTGAAAAACACTTTAGAAAACTTAATGCTGTGATGCAGCATCAATAACTTTGTCAAATTCACCCAAATCTCCAATTTTCCAATTTCCGCGATTGGGTGAAAAGCAATGGCTCAGAAAAACCCACTTATCTTCCATGGACCTGGACATCCCATACATGTTCTGAACGCTCTGGGTGTAGATTCTGGGTCTAGAGCTTCATGAGGCTGTGATTATCCTA
Source organism: Cyttopsis rosea (assembly GCA_900302355.1). Taxonomy (NCBI): domain Eukaryota; kingdom Metazoa; phylum Chordata; class Actinopteri; order Zeiformes; family Parazenidae; genus Cyttopsis; species Cyttopsis rosea. Next base: position 1,641 of record OMKR01103375.1, on the reverse strand, counting down.
GAGGTCACAGTAGGTCATGTTATACAGCAAGGTCAAGTTAAAGAAATGCTGTCATCACATTGAAATGGTTGAGGCCATATCTCATCCCACACGGATACAGTTGGGCTCTTTGTAGCAACACCCAGTGGGTGCTGTTCCACGCCTGTGTGGGCTCCACCCTGTGCAGGCTTAGGGACAAGAAAAAGGTGAAGATAACATATTTTCACTGCAGAACTGTAACTCTAGCGCCCTGAAGCTAACTTAGCGTGTGTAGCTGTTTATCTCCACTATGGCTGTGAAACGCGCCCAGTTTCATCCATATATCTTGATGTGAGAGATCAGGGGACCTGTTTGAATATAGTCAAGCACATTTACTTTTGTCAAAAAAGATCGCCGACTTGTAACAAGTAGCTTCAAAAGTGATCTTGTGACAGCTCATCAAAGACGCAGTGAAGCTGCACATCGGTTTGAATCATCTTTCTCTTGTGATATTGGTATTTGTCTGCGATTTCTGTTGCTGTTCTGCCCATCGCCCCCCTGTGGCCAGTGAATGGAGGGCAGCTTCTTTTATTTATTTTATTTATTAATTAATCAATTTATTTATTTATTTATTTATTTATTTTCAGGCCTTGTCGGCTCAGGACGACCTGGAGAAGACCAAGGAGGAGCTGAAAACCGCCATGACTCCCACGCCCGTGCTGGCGGACGACCACGCCGAGAGCGAGCACGACGAGCAGGACGAGAACCACGCGGAGGCAAGCGCCGATCTCTCAAACGAGGGCGTCAGCCACCTGGACCTGCGCAGCGAGGAGGAGCGCATCACAGAGGCCCAGAAGAACGAGAGGGTCAAGAAACAGCTGCAGGTAGGAGGGTCGTGGCATTCCGTCATGTGTGGGAGCGTTTGTATCAACTGTATACGATGCCAGAGTAGATATCGTCGGGATTTTCGTTATCGTAATATTGTGATATAGTTAAATGGTGGTTTTTAGTCAGAACTTCATGCTCTAGCTGTTCTCATCAACATTTCTCACCATCATTTCCTGTTTGGTCATAATGTCCACATGTCTGTAAACACAAGTAGCAGGGTTCGTACGGTCATGAAAAACCTGGAAAAAACTTTTGGGATTTTATGTTTTTCCAGTGCTTTTCCAGGTCTGGAAATAGCAATTTTCAGACCTGGAAAAGATATAAAATCCCGAAAGTTTTGGAGGAAAAGTCATAGAAATTAGTTTAATAAATATGTTCATGTCGTTCATTTACACTACGTTTAAAATTATTTCTATGCTTTTAAAATAAATTTCGTAAGGTTCAAAATAGCGATTGTAAGGCGCCGCTGCCGCGATTTTGGTTGCGCGCATATTACCAGTATTACGGTCTTCCGATGGCGTCGGCGCTTGTATCGTGTGGATTCAGTGGGAGTGACTGGGAGGCTGTTCCGCTCTAACGCCGTAAACGGCGCAGGCTGTTCTTTAGAGTCGTTATCGTTCATCAGAGTCCCGAAGCCCAAACGCCTCGGACGCTACGTCGGTGGCGGCGGTACGCGGGGTGTTGTTTGCTGTTGGATTAATTTTCTCTTTGGACAATTAGGCAACTTTCCAGTCGCTCCGCCGGCTACAACCGCGCTCGTACGTTTGCATCGGTCGGGGCGTCGTGTCGGACGGA
>OMKR01103374.1:0-13893 GCA_900302355.1 Cyttopsis rosea | reverse complement strand
CTCTTCCCTCAAAGAGGAGAACTTTCCACACATGAGGAGACATGCTCAGAAGATTCTAGTCCTCTTTGGATCTACCTACGTATGTGAACAGACATTCTCAGTGATGAAGTTCAACAAATCCAGATACAGATCCTCTATCACTGATGACCACCTCTCAGCTGTCCTTCGCATATCCACCTCAGACATTCAGCCAGATTTCAATGCACTTGTTCAAGCCCAGAGCAGGCTGGATTTTTCCCACTGAACAAGTAAAATGAACTGTAAAACATTAAAAGCATTTATTGCTTTTTGCATCAAGTTGACAATTGCTTATCTTTAACATACTGTAAAACACCTTTTCAGTATTTGGGAAGATTAACATGTTAAAAATAAAATGAAACACTGATGCAATTGTTTTTACTGTTTATTACTTCTATAGGAGTATTTTCCTATATGACCTACACCACAATTTCATATATTTATATAAATATTTACAGAATATCCTTATTCTTCTGATTACCAGTAGCAACTAATCAAAAATATATAATTTAATGCTTTTTATAATGGGGAAAATTAATACTGAGCAGAATTAAGTTCAAGTTATTGTTGGTTCGGCCCTCCAACACAACTCAGGTTTCTCATATGGCCCCTTGTAAAAAATAATTGCCCACCCCTGGTCTAATGTATATGCCAGCTACGATCCCTTGCTTCAGCTACTCAATATGTATATTTTAATCTCTTCCTCTCAAAGCCTTCCTCTATTAACGTGAACTGTTCACTCAATTAAATACTGTGTGTCCTGCTCTCTGAATACAGCATCAGGTCAGGTATCAAGGTAGTGGACACAATTCCCTGTAGAACCTCGAGCTGTGTGCCAACATCTGCCAATAACCTCTGGCCACTTGCCTTACCCATTTTTCCAAAGTTACAACTATGAACCTGCACTGTGAAATTCTGTCCTTCCTGGACCTGAATTAGCCTCTATGCGCTTGCTTTTAACAACACCTGTCAAACAATTAAGAACTTATGCACCAGTGCTCAAAGCTTGACAAAGCATTTTAGGCTTCGTAGCAGAACAGTCTTGCATGGAGGTTGTCTGGTCACTTAACATCCATGCATGCTTGGGCAAACTAAAACTAAAAACTAAAACCAGTTTGTGAATTCAAGCTGGGTAGTTCCAAAGCAGGGATTGAGTGGAGTGGAGTAGAACACATGTTTGAACCTAGACATAAAAAAAGGATTGGATCTCAATAGAATAAAATGGAAGGCATTTTCCCTTGAAGCAGCAATGTCAGAAAGTACACTAATTTGTTTAGTTAACCCCAAACACCAGTCGAGGCAAGCATGCAAATATTTTAAAGGAAGCAAGCCTGAGGGAATAGCTAAAACAGGTTAATCTCGTCTTTAGAATATACAGTATTATGATATGCTGTTTGTGTATACAGAGAGGGAGAGAGAGTGGAGTCAAATACCTTGTTAACAGTTTTGGCGTGTTGACCTACTGCCATGCTTGGGAGACATCACTGGTGTGACATGAACTGAAAATGGGTGGACTGTCGTTAGTGATATTGCCTGGCGGCCAGTTCTTACTCATCACTATACCGGCTGCTCTCACAGGTGAGTATGGTTCCGTTTGGCCAGCCACTGATGAGACTGAATAAGGCCAAGGTCACAACATTTCAATGTAATTGTTCTGATCGGTACCTTCGCTTCTGGTAACAAAGTAAAAGACAGCAAAGTTTTGTGCAGATTGCAAGCTTGGTGAATTTTAACATGCAAAACTTTGGCTTCAACCAATAGCAAAGCAACTTTTGTCGTATTCATATTTGAAGAAGCAGTCCATTAGGGAGCCAAAAATAGAGCAAGCAATCATATTAATATCATACCAAATCATCCTATTTTATAAATTCTGCACAGCCAGAATATAAATTGCTACACCTAATAAACAGTGAGTCATGAAGCAGGCGTAATTGGTGAAATTATATTTTCTTAATTTGTGTTTTACTGTTTATAGTTGGTGAACTACCTTGCATGCTAACCAACTTTATATCGCCTTTGTACCACCTACTATGCAAAGACTGGTATGGTAAAGAATGGTATGACTGGGGCCTTGGGCTGCAGATATGCTAGTCAAAACTGACTAGTCGAGACTGTTGACTTTATATGTTGACTCTTTATACCTCCAAACTCCATATCGAAGGCAGAGGTAGAAGGGGGGGTGGAAGTCCCAGAGTCAGTGAGAGGCAGGGGGCTTGTTTGTGAGCCCCACTGCCATGGAGAAGACCCATGTTCAGGTGCCGCAACCGGAACCTTTTGCTGGATGGAAGTCTTAGGAAGAGGTGGTAACCGGGATGGAAAGGATCAGTGATGATCTTTCCTGCTCTCTTCCTGGTCCTGGAGTGGTATGGTTCCAGGAGAGATGGCAGGTTGCAGCTGATGACCTTCTCGGCTAACCAAATGATCCGTTGCAGTCTGCCTTTGTCCTTAGCAGTGGAGGCAGCGAACCAGACGGTGATAGATGAGCTGAGGATGGACTCAATGATGGCCGTGTAGAACTGGACCACCAGGTTGAATTTCTTCAGCTGCCGCAGGAAGAACATCCTCTGCTGGGCCTTCTTGATGGTGGAGGTGATGTTCTCCACCCACCTGAGGTCCTGTAAGATTATTGTCCCCAGGAATCTGAATGACTCCACAGTGTTAAAAGGGGAGTCACACATGATGAGGGTTGGGGCTGGGTTCCTCCTGAAGTCTACTACCATCTCTCCAGTTTTCAGAGCATTCAGCTCCAAGTTGTTCTGGCTGCACCAGGAAGCCAGGTGGTAAACTTCCTTTCTGTAGGCGGACTCATCCCCATCCACATCTACTGACTGTTGGCTCTCTAGGCAAACTGCAGTGGGTCAATGATGGTATGATGGCATAGGTGATGGCCTTGAGGTGGGTCAGCACAAGCTGGTCAAAGGTCTTCATTACCACACACTGGTCTGTGGTCATTAAGGCCTGTGATCCTGTGCTTATTGGGAACGAGGATGATGGTGGATGTTTTGAAGCAGGCAGGTACCATGCATTCAACCAGTGAGGTGTTAAAGATATCCATGAACACTGGAGACAGTTGGTCTGCACAGTGCTTCAGCATAGAGCGGGAGAGCGCTGCCTTGCGGGTGTTCTGTGTCTTGAAAAGTTTGTTAACGTCTCTCCAGGACGGAGAGAGGTGTGATGGGGAGAAGGGGGGCTGGGTGTGTGGGTCAGAGTCAGGACTGTTCCATTGTCTGTCAATGGCGTTTGTCAGGCCCTGTTAATGCCAGGTGTAAACCTGGCATTAACATGCGTCTTAGGTGATCCAACCCGAAGTGATCAGCTCTTAAGTCTGATTACACCTGGCAATAGAATGCATCTCCACATGCGTCTCGAGAGATCGGATCTCACTCTGTTCTATATGCAAATAAACACATACATAATTTCAGTTTGCAAAGACCAAGCGTGAAGACCTTGGCACACGGCGCACGGGCAAGATCAAAACAATATGTGTACTGTACGCAGCGCAGGGTTCAGGCTGAACAGATTTATTTAGTTTCCTGAATATCTTATTTTTATGGAAAATTTAAAACATGAACATAACTCAGAGAATTGGAGTGGAGTTTTTTCTCCCGCGGTGCGTAGTGCGATCCGCGGAGAGGGACAGCGGAGAGGGGGCATCTCCGGTCCACTGCAAGTTTCGGTTCCTGTGTCTCCAGCCAAAACAAATAAAACAGAGTGTTTTTATTTTAGATGTATTTATTCCTATTTCCTACTTATATGAAACAATATTTTTAAACACAAATAAGGGACTGTCCCGATCACTGCGTAATGGAATGAATGAAACAAAAGCCTAGAGCCGCGTGTCCCAGGCCCAATGGAGAGACGCACTTCTTCTATGTGGCCCAGGACGTATTTGTGTTTACACTGCTAAAATAATGTGGCCATATGCGAGCCAGACCACCTCCGAATGTGGTGAGCGATTGTATGTCAAACTACATTGAGGACTGATTTACTGATTGAAGTGAGTGTAATCAGATTAATCTCACCGAATCTCCGAAGGAACACAGAAGCCATTGCCATCAACTCTCTGATAGACTCGAAACGATTGACGCGGCTGCGCCCAACCGACTGAAGTCACCACCCTCGGAACAAGCCACGGTCGGACCTCACCCGCTCTGAACCATCCGGTTTGCTGGGAGAACAACCGACCGCTGAACCTTCACGTGGCACGTGGAACGTGGAAGGCTACACCGTGGACCCAACAATCAGTAAGACCACAGCTTCCGATCGATTCATGATCAGCGTTGATGTCTGGTGAAATTAAGTTATTTTTGTAGAGCAGTTACAAGCCCTAGTGTGCATGTTTCATTTTTGTTTGATAAGAGTCATTCAAATCCAATCCTACTATCTTCCCTTGGATATTACCACCTCATTTGAAATTCTTTATTAATTTGCTCACTTCCCTTTATTATGTGTGGTGCTTTTGTTGAATTTAAACATTTAGTTAGTGTAATAAAATAAATCTCATTTATGAGAAAGAAATCTGTGTATTTGTGTTACTCAAAATTGTACTCAGCGTCTGTATGTATCAGTCAAGAATTCACCTCCTCAGAGACATTTTATTTTTCCTTGTTTCAAGAAAACAAGGTGGCGTCCCTTTAAGTGATTATGTTTTATAAAAAAACGTGTGGAAACCGCTACAAATATTTGCCCAGCCTTTATTAGCAATGGCTCATGGGAAGGGCTTATCGTCGTCGGATAGAGTTGATTGAACGCCTGAGGCAGAGGAAAGTTTTGTTGCTTTTAAACAAGTTCTTGCACCTGCTCCATGTTGGGTTTGCTGCATTACTTTAACTGAGGATAGAAACTGACAGACTGACTGAGAAAGATGGTTTCATGTCAGCTGTGTTGTTACAACTTCATGCTTGTAGGCCATCGCCTGCTCATTGTCTTAGTATCCCATGCTGTAGCCTCCATCTTGCTACAAAGCAAAACGGCTCATTTCTCTCCAGCAACAGTTCTCCATCATCAACATGTGCAATTCACCTCCTCATGTCACTTTGAAACAATGCACCATTCTTAAATCCAGCTTTCTCCCCACTGCTGACGGTGGGGATCCACCTGATGTTATGATGCCATCACCCTCGCATCTCGATTTCCTATTCGTGCTGCTCACACAAATATCTCTGATCCAATCTCTGAAAGAAACGCCGGTGTAGGAAATGCTGTATCTACCATCGCTTAATTATTGTCTCCTCCACAGATGAAAAAAATAACAGGCATCTGGGACAAACTGTCATTGTGGAAAGCCAAAGGTTGCTGTGACATTTGGTATAGTCTGTAGAGGACACTATATCTCCCCCACTAGTTTTTTCATTGCTTTGCTTGTTTGACTCATGGTGAGGACCATATGTCAAAGAGGAGGGATGGTTAGAAAATTAAGTAAACATTACGAAACCCCAGGTGTTACATAATTTGCTGAATATTCTTTATATATAATGTGTTATTTCTGCTCAGAACAACGCAAGAAGAGGTATTACTACCGCCAGCTCTTTCCACCCTGCTCCGACTGCTCCCTTCGAGCATCTTATGATAAATCAGTGGTCATAAGATTATCCAGTTAGTATTTATCACTTTTCGATTTTTCTTATTTTTAACATAATTAATGGACTGTGTAGGCGGGATTAAGTTCAGGCAACATTCTAGAAATGCGTTTGACAACCCTGCATGATTCACACACTGTTAGGCTAATTGATATTTTATGAACATTATCCCTTACATATTAGACAATGTGATAAGATTATTCTGTTGTTACACTATGGTGCATGCAACATAACTGTTTAGGAAGGTAAATCACAGATTTATTTCGCGCACCCCCTTAGATCGATTGTACCCCACTTTGACAATAGTGGACGTAGACCAAACAATGTTGTCATAATGTTGTCTGCCAGATTCCTGTGGCCGTTCTAGATCCTCCTCACCACCACAGCAGCAGTTGAGGTGGTAGAGCGAGCGGTGTGGGTGCACACCTCCCACTGCATCAAAGTCCCCGACCCTCCAGAGGACTGGATAAACGACAACGACGGAGAATCATCGCACGCAAACTGAAGTCATGGTCCCAACCAACGGAGTGAAGTCATGACGCCCCGCCAACAGGAAGAGATCAGTCACGTCTCTGTGATTATCTTCCTCATCACCATCGCCATCATCCTTTTGATCGCCCAACCCTGGAACACTGTCCCACAGCAAGACTTGAACAACAGACGCTCCCCACCCCAACTCACACAGGAAAAGAGAAGTCTGTTCAAGGACACAGACTGTAAGCCGTGAGGTTTTGACACCACCAACCTCCAAGATAATTTAATTCCTGGACTTTTTTTCTCACCCCCAATTGGATCCTAGGTTCCCCTTATGATGATGACGAAGACGATGTTTGTGTCTATATATATATATATATATATATATAATATAAGTATATTTACCTGTACTTATAGGATGCATTAGTCATCATGTTCACACGATAAATCTTTTGATGTCATTATTACGTTTCTTTTATCAATCATTACTGCATTTTTAATGGTGTTATTCCACTAGGAACAAGAGAAGGGATTGTGCTAGTGCTATACTATATATGGGGAAATATCCAATGATCATTAGATCATTGGATATTTCCCCATATATAGTATAGCACTAGATCTTGTTATTTTCCATCTTATGGAGGCCTTGTGAAGGCCAGACCACATTGCTTTGTTACTCATTTGTGTGTAGACAATATGGTGTAGGTACACATTAGTGAGTGCTATCGTAAGCCGGGGTTCTATATCCATCTTGCGCCTGCACATAAGATTGTAAACTGTCAACGAGCTTGAAGGAGCTCAAACTTTGACTGTCAATCATTGTATGAAGAACAAGATGTGACTGGGGGATGTACCTTTTTGACAGTATAAGTTCTCTCCAGCAGAGGAGAAGTTAGAGTATGTACTGAATTCACTGTTGTTTGAAGTGTATATTATCTCTCTATTCTGCAGGATAAAAGAATCTCAGTTTTTTTCCTGATAGAAAAGCAAGATTTATCTCACCGACCACGCAACACAAATTCTCCGATATAACGTTTCTCACTAAAGACAAAAGCCAGATGTTAGCGGGTGTTAGTGGGTTTTTGGTGCAGTGGAAAAGGGGTATAAGAGTACTGTCATTTGGCATCCTTAATCGCCTTGCCAAATGTGTACTTAGCCAGTCTAAACCTATCCTTGTTTCCACTCTTGAAAGCCCTCTCCTTCTCCAAACGAAGCTGTATGAGTCTTGCTGTGAACCAGGGTTTGTCATTCTTATAACTCACCCTGGTGCGTGTTGGAATACAGTTATCTTCACAGAAGCTGATGTATGAAGTCATAGCCCCTGTGTATTCGTCCAGGCTGTTGGAAGCAGTCCTAAAAATGTCAGTCTGTATTATCCAGGCAGACACGCAGTTCCTCCACTGCTTCTCTGCTGCTCCAATTCTTAGATCTCCGCACAACAGGTTTAGTTTTTAGTTTAGGTTTTAGTTTCTGTCTGTATGCCAGGATCAGATGAATAAGAGAGTGGTCAGATAGTCCCAGAGCCGCACGGGGTACTGTGTGATAAGCTCTGCTGATGTTGCTGTAACAAGTCTTCTGTCCAAAGTCAGATATAACTGGTTATATTTGTGGAGTTTGTGAGTAAGGTTGCCCTTGTTAAATTTAGTGTCGGCTTGAGGATGGATGTAAATGCCAGCCAATATAAAAGAAATGAATTCACAGGGAGTAAAACGGTCTACAAAAATTATTCCAGGTCAGGAGAACAGGTTTGTAAAATCACGTTCACATTGTTGCACCAGCCTTGATTAATATAGCAACAATTCCCTCCACCTTTTACCAAGGGCCAGAGCACCAAAATGTCCAGTAAATCCATGGATGAGGCGAGAAAATTGGGACATAAATCAGATGTTGATGAGTCCCTGATGTTTAGCATCTTGTCCCTCGTGAAAATAATCAGAGTGGAATCACAATAAACTGAATTAAAGACTAAAAACAAACAAAGTGCGCACCAACACACTGTGGTGGCCATTCGCGGCGGCATCTTGGATCTAATCGTTGGTTAATCGTGGTTGGGGGATAAGAGTAGGCCAGGCAGGACAACTGCCAGTAAGATCACTGGATACAGCAGAACAATCTATTATCTATTTTCAGCTCAACAAGCCATCAGGAAAAGCCAATGCAGTCCTCTAGTGAAATTATTACACCTATTCAGGACTAACAGATCAAAGATCAGCACAGAAGTGCTGATAAGATTAACCCAACCTTGTAAGAATTGTAAGACAGCAAATGGACCCTAAATGACATGTGTTGTGGGTGTCCTTATTTCATGTCATTCTATGCACTCCAAATTTGCCCTTAGTGAAATTTGTGGTTTGTACTTTGTAATCAGCATGAAGACCCACACAGTCTCATTAGTCAAGGTCACATATTGACGCTTATGAAACCAAAGAAATAAACATCAAATAATGTACAACATTTTATATGGTATTACTTTGTATCGACAAATCAAACAATCATATATATTTTTCGTCAAGATATTGAGACTAATTGCGGAGGAAGAATAGAGTACACATGAACAAATATCAAATCTGTTATTTCCCAGGGCTGGGATTCGATGCTCGTCTGTGACGTCATCATGGATTCCCTTATCAATCCCCTTGGTAATCGTCATTATATCGACTTAAAAAATAATGTATTCGTCAAAATGTTGGTGAATCAAATTTTTTTGCATAAGTGTCACATTTGGACAATGACCTGATGAGACTGGGCTGGGGAAGGCCTATGGCACAACGATGGTATCTTACTCTCTGAAGGAAGCCCACAAAGTCCAGCTTGTCCGACTTGGTGGGAGAGCAGCTCAGCCTGGGACAGTCCGGCCCCTCGGACCCAGGTTGTGAACGCAGGGAGGTGGAGGAAGACCTCCAAGTGCTCCCCGGGAGTGTGTCAGCCGCAGGCGGCCAGGATGGCAGGCAACACTGGGTGGCAATGCTCTTTGAGGTGGAGGGGGAGGCAAAGCCAGATAAGGCGGATGGGAGGAGCCTGAGCTGAGAGCATAGAAGAGACTGCTCGTCTAGGAGTCGGCACATCTTCTGCTCCGGATGGAAAGAGAAAACGCAAAAGTATGCGATAATGAAAGGGTCATTACAATATGCATATATAGATATGTCATTAAAAATCTATTGAAAATCCCAGGTCAAAAACATCCAGTAGGGAGTAATAGGAAGTACTACTTTGAAGTTGACTTTTAAAGTACACAATAGACAAAAAATCTAGTTCTAACAGACAACTCTTCGATTTACTTAAAAATTATCTGTATTATGCATCGTTGAGTTTGGCGTACTGCTCGTCACCTCCGGCAGGGTGTACAGCAAACATAGGCATACTTAATGAGGTATAAATATAGGAGTGACGAGCTTGAATCCCCCCATTGGATAGGAGAGTAGAGCCCAACAGATGGATGCAGGGGAGGTGGAGGGAGCACAGCAAAGCAGGAAGCAAAGTAGGTAAGACAGGAAGGATTGGCTGCTTAAATAGGCCGGCCCATTAAGGGTGTGGAAGCATGTGGTCCCGTCGAGCTGTCTGACAGAACTAGCTCAGCAAGCTATGCATAATTTTTTTTTTATTACAACAATAAAGAAATAAATTTCAGAGAAATATAGAGAAAATGTTGGTCACATAATTCATGATGTTATAATACCGATAAAAGACAAAAAAATATACGAGCTGAAACATAGATATATAAGAAGATATATTGTATTTCAATGTGTTCTCAATCAAAATATCGCCGACACATCGGACGGTGACTTGTCTAGCTGGATCAAACCAGATATCCCAGCATGCATTTTGGCAAAAACAATGTGACTAACTGGGTTTGTTGTGTTCATCCTGAGAACAAACTCAAAGGACCCACTTCTCTAGAAAATCCTAGATTGTTGTTGGTATCAATAAACATCCACTCTGTCTGAGGGTTACATGGGTGTGCATGAAGTTACCATTTTGAAGCTGTCGTCATAGTGGTGGGCCAGCTCGGTCAGCAGCGACTCCAGTTCTCCAACCTCCCGTTTGACTGCTCGTCTTAGTTTGGTAATGTCCTGAACATCCTCCCTAAAAACAGACACACACACATACACACACACACACAGTCGATATATATATTTTTATTCAACCTAATTCATTCTCCTAATGCACTCAGAGAACATTTGACCTGTCAGCATCGGAAAGGGCGTTGAACACGGAGGCCTGTTCTTCGGAAACCTGCTCCTCGATGTCTGTCAGCACAGAGCGGAACTGCCTCAGACATCGCATCATCCCCTCCAGCTCGTCCAGGGAATACTGCAGAGAGGGGGGGGAAATGCATTCAACATCAAAGTGTCATCTGGAATAACAAATTGGTCACTGCGTTTGAGAAGATGATATAAATAGAAACAAAAAATCCAATTCAAAGTGGCAATCTGTGAAATCGTCTTTGTTGAATTAGACTGAAAGTCTAACTGTCCCTGTCCAAGTCTAAGTCCCTGAAACATTTATTTTTTTCAACAACAACAATTGTATGGCTGCTTCTGATCTTCTGAATTGACTTGTTTTTTAATGATAATCTTACGGATTACCACTTTAAGATTGAAGCTAAGCAGAGTAACATCGCTTGCTGGAAGTGTTATTTCCAATATGAAATGCCTAAATAACAGCACGTGTTGGTGTAAAAATCTTTTGATTGTCAGCCACTAAATACCCATGTTTTTGGTCGCTGCTGTTAGTCTTCTAGATAAGTCTTCTAGATATCTGTAACATATAAACTGCTTCACTTTCTGTATTATAATATTACATCGCTCTAGTGTACCACTCAGTAAACACTAGACACAGCAGACACTCAGAATTGGTAAATGCAAAGGGTCTCGCTGTCTCATAGTATTTAAATATACTGTATATACTTGAGTATTTCATTTGGGCTTGTTAAAGCCTAATTCAAGCACTACTAAAAAAACAAATACTTATAAATAAAGGTCCATGGCACCTAGAGTTACCTCAAATCTAGCATACTGATGACGATCATTTAATTGCTGCCAAACTTCTGGTTAATATATAATAATAATGCAAATGTTATGCAAGATAAAACATTTTCAACGTTTATTGTCAAAATCTGGGAACCTTGTGTTCTAGGACAGCTAATAGAATGTTGAGTCGTTGTCTGTTTCTAATTAAGATGTATGTATGTACCTACCAGATATTATATATACAAAATAAGATACAACATTATTAATCCCCAGAGGGAAATTCAGGCGTTGCAGCAGCAAAAACAAACATCTGTCAATTTAAATAAAACAACGTAAGGGTCCAGTTAGGGGGAAATGAAACAACCCTGTATCTCATTTAGTCAAACTTAACACAGCATGTTAAGTTGAGTGTAATTTGCATCGTCAACAATGGCCGTGCCTAAATTAAGAAGACAGAGGGAGAAAGCGCCGGGGGGGCAAGAACGAGGAGAGCTCTCCACGCATGCAAATTAGACATTGATATGTAAAATCCTCACCTTGGCAATGAAAGGCTCCGTCTTTACCACAACAACACAGAGGGACACAGTTTTGTTCGAGGAAGACAAAGGACGGGTCATTATTGTTCATATATGATCTGATAGGGCGGAATCACATATCGACTGTCTGTTCATTTTGACAGAAATGCAGTAGTGGCAATTGCTGTTTTTAGAGATTCTATTCTTAATTTACATTCCATATTTGATTATTACAGAAATTGCAGACAATTTAAATAAACACTATCTGCAATATTGACGGAAAACATATTTACTCTATGAGGCCAGATGTGTAAGGTTAAGATGTCTGAACTGAGGTCAGTGGTCAGATCCTCTTCAATGCCATTGTTTTCCTTTTTTTGCCTATTAACCATCCCAATGAAAAGCCTAGACCTTACAAACAGCTTGCTATCAGGTTGAGGTAGCCCTAAATCTTTTTGTAATCTAAATCCCAACAGATCCTCAAACCTCACAGGAATAATGGCCGTCCAGGAGACGCAAATGTTTGGTTGAGAGAAGCAATCCATATAAAATCCATATACTGTAGGTGAAAACTTTTCATATGTGAATCCAAGTGGTTTAAGTGGAAACAACCCAGCCCTATGACCAAGCATACTTTTGCCACATTTTAATGTGTGACAATATTTGCATCTCTGACTATAACTTGTACTGTAGACTGATTGGGTTAGAATCCTGTCAGGCAAATTTACAGAGAACCAGAAACTTTGACCTTGCCTAGTAACCAAAGCTGGTTCCATTGACCAGTAAGTTTGGATACGTGAGGTTCAGATAAACTAGGTTCTATAGTACTTAAATACCCCTTGATGGCATGTAAACAACCTCGCTATTCATCATCTCACCTGCGAATACCTAAATTTATGACATAATAAAAATCACAGATTAACTGAAAACGATGACATTGGAGGCCTTTGATGATTTGTAAACAACAACAACATTTTAAAACATGTGCGTGAGACTACAAAATGCTAGATCAAATACCTCCTGGGAGAAACTTGCCCATAAAGGGTAACCATGGGAGAAGCTTCCCCTCTCTTTTTAACTTCCAAACCAGTGTTTGAATTACGGGGGAGACAGGGGGAGCTCAGCCCTCCCCGAAAGAGACTTGTGCTCCCCTGAAAGGCAGAGATTTGGGGGGTGGGGGTGTGAAAAGTAATAATTTATTAAACATTCGCTTACAAATAAAATATAAATTTCCACTCCTATCAATAGGAAATAAATATTTCCACTCCTATACACTCCTATATATATTATATATATTTATATATTTCCACTCCTAAGAAATATGGACCTGGCCCTGAAATCACTTTTTTTTTTTCCACAATTTGTTTGGACGTTGATATGACGTTCCCTGCTAAGTCCCTCCCCACTCAAATTACTGCTAGAAATCCTGCTCTTTTCTCCACTCGTAATGTCAATACCGCAAATCTAGTCATGATTCCGTTACAGCCTTTTACAGCTTCTTCTGTCCCTATGCCAAGGTCCCTACTTGACCCACCTACTTTTAGGTGCAGAAACGGTTAGACTACATAAATGTTTCAATTTTGCAGTCTGATCCTGATGTCTTAGTTTTAAGTGAGTCATGGCTAAGGAAAAGTGTCCAAGATTCGGACGTGGCACAATCTGTTCAGAGTGGATCGGGTTGGGAGGGGGTGCGGGGTGGTCGTTTATGCGAAAACGGGTTTATCTGTCTCTGTCTTGGATTTGGTCTCCAGTCCAAAATGTTTTGAATTCAGCGCTCTGGGGATCCAGCTGGGCCCTTCCTCACTGGTTGTTATAGGTGTTTATAGACCCCCATCCGCTGATGTAGAGTCTATAAACACATTAGCGAATCTTATCGCTCGTTATTCTGATTCTCAAATGCTGGTTGTTGGTGATTTTAACCTGAATTGGCTGAATAACACCTCAGATCATTTTAAGGAAGTTTGTGGAAACCTGCACTTAACCCAGCTAATAACTGAACCCACTAGACCGAACTTGAAAGACTGCTCAAAATCCACATTAATTGATCTTGTATTTTCAAATAGAAATAAATTGCACCGCAGCTGTAAGAAAAGCTAAATCGGATAATTATTTAGATCTAATTACTAGCTCCTCCTCAAACCCGGCTATGTTCTGGAAAGCAGTTAATTTGAATAAAAACAAGACTTTGAATTCGCTACCCATTCATATAAAAGTAGATGATTGTGTGATTTCTGATCAGAATGACATTTTCCTTGCCTTTAACAGGCACTTTGCTGATGCTGGGCATTTATTCAATAGAGAATATTCTAGGCTTATGCAGATGTTAATGTAGATGTA
>OMKR01103373.1:0-13156 GCA_900302355.1 Cyttopsis rosea | reverse complement strand
GCAGTTCCAGCTCTACCACCCTGTTGGTAAGTTGGCGCCCCCCGCCGGTGGAGAGCCAGAACGGTGCCCTGGCGGGGTACACAGTGCGCTACCAGGTGGTGGCGGTCCCATCCGAGGCCGGCGGCGGCGCAGAGGAGGCTGTGGGAGAGACGGCCGTGGCCGCCGCTGAGGAGCAGGTGCTCCTGCAGCGTCTGGAGAAGTGGAGTCAGTACCGCGTCACAGTGGCCGCCTTCACCGAGATCGGACCCGGACCCGAGAGCGAGCCCCTGGTCTGCCGCACCGACGAGGATGGTATTACACCCCTCACCGTCGCTTTAGAATAAGGGGCTGGGCAGTCATTCATCAATATTATCATTTAACGTTTTCAGTGGTATTTCGATGTGAAATTAAGTCATTGTCGTCATCGTCATAATCTGTTTATTGGGCCAAGTACATTTTCATTTACGGGAAAAGGGATTTGTCTTGGTAATAGTTTGCGCAAGAAATACAATATATACAAAATGTGTTCTATGCACCAGATAAAGTTAAATTACACAAAATATGGCATATTGTGATGCACAGTTGTGTCATCTAAATTAATCCCAAAAACAAAAACCTTGTTTCCATATTCGAAAGACCATGTAGAACATGACATTAATTACGGTTTTGGTTTATCTAGGTTTGAAGTGCAGCATTATATACAATATGTTATTTCACAAGTCTTCCCAAGTTATAAAAAAGTATACTCAACTGTATTATCTGAAAGTATACTTATTATATTTAGTATACTTGTTATGTATTCACAATTTATCTACTAAAGTTGTGTTAAATTGAAACCACGTAGTGTATTAGAAGTTGTACTTAAGATGTGTTTAAATAAAACGTATACATGTAATAGTTATACATATTGTATTTTTGGTTACTTTTGACTACCAAAATATTACACTTTGAAAGTATACTTCAAGCAACAGATATGTTCTTCTGTATCTGTACTTCAAACATGTTAATATTTTACTATTAATACATTCTAAATAGTGTATTGTCAATATACAATAAGTATATTTTGTATAATTTTATGTATGCACAAGAAATATACTAAAATTGTGAAGTTGTACTAATAAGTTCTAACTTCATTACACAAAAATATAATATCAAATGCTAACATACTATAAATAACAATTTTAACACATGATGTTACACCTATTCTACAAGACTAGAAAACAATGAAGAAATACTTCATTAAATAATTTAACTAATTTTATCTGAAAAATATGCAAAAACTTACAATAAACTTAAGCCCCTTAGCAATTAAAGGTGTGGTGTTGACCGACTGAATCATTCATTTTGTCCATTCATTACCCAGCCCTAATATCACATGGAATTTGACATGTACATGTAAATCTTTGTCTGCAAAAGTGAGGCTACATATTTCAGAAAATGTACTAATTTATGAATGAATCACAGTATATAACGAACAAGGTTATTTATTCATGACCTGTTGGTTCTTAAAAGTTCTGCCTTAAACGTTTGACAACACTGCACAATAGAAAAATGAATAGGAGTCTGAGTTTGTGAAAACACACCTCTTATAAATGAATAGAATCCACTCATCTTCTACAAATGTGAGCTACTTGCATACCGCCCTGCCATGGGAACTCTGGGAACACAACTAAATGCAATACTAAGAAGAATAAGTTAGAGTTAAAGTTGAGGTGTGTGGAATTTAGCGCCCACGAGCGGTGAGGTTGCAGATTGCAAGGAGGAGAATCTACGGTGGCTGCGAAACTCGCGAAAGTCCCTCTCTAGAGCCAGTGTTTGGTGTGTCCGCTCTGGGCGACTGTAGAAGCATGGCGGCGCAACGTGGCGGCTTCCGTGAAAGACCCGCTCCTTATGTATATGTAAATGGCTCATTCTAAGGTAACGAAAACACGATTATACACTAGTTAAAACACTAGTTAAAAACATACTTATGAAGATGCCATTTCTGCCAAGGCCGTTCTGCTAGATGCCACTAAATTCTACACAGTGCACCTTTAAATGAAGTGTAGACCAGTAGACCAGACAATAATCTGCTTTGAGTCTTTTCCATTATCCATCACGTTCGTCCCGGGCCGACCGACTCATTTGGGTGCATCGTTCCATTCGTATCCATAGGCAAGCGGAGGGCAGAGCATGCAAATATAGTTTTTTATTGAGGGATATTCAGTTGGATTAGTTACGTCAACAGGCATAATAAAGTAGCCTCACTACCGATCAAACTGAAAGGTTGAGCGGAAACTCGTTTTGATACTACTACCACGTAGAGTCAAGTCTTTGTCATTCAGAAAGGTTTGATCAAGTAGCTCGTATTGCTTACATTGCTGTTTTTGGCGGTTTGTGCGGTTTGTGATTGAGCGGAGGGGCAGCAACTAGCTGGGAAGAGACTTTGGACTGGGAGATTTGATTGAACCAGTACATGCCACTGCAGACTTGGTAAGTTTCGAGTTCGAGAATGATCAATTGAAAATAATTTGTTTGTTGATGTTTGACTGGCACTGCATGACATTGCTGACTTGGCCAGCGTTGTTAAGTTGTTAAGGAAAACAACGGAAGCCGAATTCGAACTTCGAAAGTATTCGCAGAAAGTAGTCGCTAGCGAGCAGGCTAGCGCTAACGGTAGTTTAGCGAGAACTAGAGTAAAGTAAATATTATAGGATAACAAAACCCAACATTGTATGGAGCAGTTTGGTTCACTCAATGAGGTTGACTAAAGCAATAGGATTGCTGCAAAATGAGTTGGTCACTTCTTGTCCACAGCCCCAGTTCCACTCCACCCCTCACTGTGGAGGTGGAGGCATTCTCTGTTTTCCTTCTTTGTATTATTCCTTTAGATATCTGGTGAATCTACACTAACTGGTTTATTGGACAAATATTGAAGAGCAAACCTAAATCGTTTTGACATTTATTTAAAGGTGCAGTGTGTAGAATTTAGTGGCATCCAGCGGTGAGGTTGCAGATTGCAACCAACTCAATTCCCCTCTGTGTAGGAGAAGCTACGGTGGTCGCGAAACTCGCAAACAGCGCGAAAGTCCCTCTCTAGAGCCAGTGTTTGGTTTGTCCGTTCTGGGCTACTGTAGAAACATGGCGGTGCAACATGGCCGCGTCCATGGAACGGGCTCCAGCCCCCATGTAGATATAAACGGCTCATTCTAAGGTAACGAAAACACAACGATTCTTATTTTCATGGGATTATACACTAATTAAAACATACTTATGAATATTATATTCCATTTCTGCCAAGTCCGTTCCGCTAGATGCCACTAAATTCTACACACTGCACCTTTAAACCCTTCCACAACAAGAAGTTTGAGCTTTGCGAGTCGCGTTGTGATGACGTTAGTTGCAGGAAGTAGCTGGAAATTCAAATTAATTACAGGAATGTACATTGATATAGACTAAATAAATTACAAAACATATCTTGATACAAAAAAGTACCTTTTAAAAGCAGTCGGTAGTATTTTAAGGTAAACTTAAGTTTACCTTAAAATATGTATGCAGTTACTTTCGCACATTTATTTTTTGAGACGAATAAATGAAAGACTTGCAAGGCTGTGTTTCGTGTGAATGTTTTCTTTTTCTGTTTTTATTATTGTGTTTTAACACATCTTTTGGCCTTTGGTTTCTCATATTGAATTGAGGTCCTCCTATAGATGGCAGAACATTTTATCTCAGCACGTACATGTGCTGTACAGTTTTATTACCTGTTGATATGCAGCAAATAATGTTTTTGGAAAGAAAGAAATTTCACATCAGTTTAACTTCACGAGGTGACGCTCATAGAGCGACAGCATTAGACAAACATCATAAGCAGTGAAGAGTCTCTAAGTAGGCCAGGGGTGACACCCTCACTCCCCACGATACAAATATGTCAACATTCTCTCTCTTTTTTTACCCATAGTTCCTGGGGCTCCTCCGAGGCGGGTGGAGGTGGAAGTGCTGAACTCCACAGCGCTCAAAGTGATGTGGCGCTCGCTGGCACCTGGTAAACACCACGGCCAGATCCGCGGGTACCAGGTCCACTACGTGCGAGTGGAGAACGGGGAGTCCCGCGGCCTCCCCCTCATCAAGGACGTCATGCTGGCCGACGCCCAGGTATGACCATTTAACCTTCAACTTTCAAAATAGCCAACTTACCGTTCCATCTTAGAGAAATGATGCTGAGTTGGAAAAATGGAACATTAAGTGGCAAAGTAGACATGCAGCCATCGGCATTATGTGCATCTGTGACTTTTGTTAAGGTCGCATTAGCATTTCTTTAGTAATTCTAATGTCCTTAAGGACATTATAATGTTAATATAATACCACATATTATATTTGATATACACTCACACAAAATGTAAATACACAGCAATGCATCCTAATCTACTAGACATATTCTGTCTAAGGCTTTTCCACTCACACCCGTTCCAGAGTTTCTAGTGATTCAGCCTCTCTGCTGCCTCTCTATATCAAGTCTCTGCAAATATTTTTTTAAGGAAAGGAATATAGGAAGGTATACGGTGTACTCAGTGGGTTTTGTTTTCATATTGCTGCAATACTCTTCCTCTTCTTCTCCCAGCCCGCAACAGAGCTGTAATCAAAGCCTCACCCTCCTCCCTCCATTCCCCCCTCTGCTGCCTTTTATTGGGCATGTCTGGGCTCTTTCCTCATGGCGGACCTCTGCCACCAAACGTCTTATTGTGTTGCTATCAAGCACAGAAACTCCAAAATGACCTGCTGATTATAGCATTCTGTGTCCAGGGAACAGTGAAATTGTCATGAAAACAACCCCCACCCCACCCATGCTCCAAAAATATATGAAAAAGCAGCCTCAGCTGAGAAAGTTATAATGGAGGCTTGTATAATGTCCCTTTTTCAGGTTTTTTTCTTTCTTATAACAAAACTTCTGTCAACACAGTGTTGGAGCAATCAAGGCAAAGTGTGCTTTTTGTGCGCACAGTAGCAATCATCCAAATGGAAATTACATCCTTGGAGTAATGGGTAAATAACATGGACAAGACGTTGGTATGCAATACAACACATATTTATGGGAAGGATGAATTTAAATCTATTTTTTGCAGAATGGGGAAATTTCCATCCCGAGCAAATGCCACGTTTACATATGAGGCATTATACCTCGTACGCATACACAGAGAAAGTGAATAATGACGGCATCATTTAGAAAACATTTGCACTCCGAGTCAGCCCACGTTACAGCTACGCTCGCTAAGGGTCACAGCATTATTAAAACGATAAGAAATAATTATGCAATAATGTAAGGAATAGTGGCAGAAGTGAAGAAAGGCTTTTGGTACATTGGTGGAGTTCAGCTTCACCAATGTACCTTAAAGGTACAATATGTAACTTTTCCACATTAAAATTTCTAAAAACAACGAGGCCTATGTTATATATTTTGTTGAGTTGTGTACTTACATTATCCCAAATGTTTCCAACAGTTTTCAAACAGAGAAATCCCTAATTTTAATGTTGGTAACGGAGCGTTTCATTAGGTGGCCTGTCATGGCGTCTATCCCCTTCACCCCCTCTACTGCTAGAACCTCCGGGGCAACACAGGAAACACTGGATGTTACCAGTGTGATTTATCTACTCCACTATTGTTTGTATTGCTCTACTATTACTCTACTAACTATTGTTTGATGGAGCACGATTATTTATTGCCGTTTGCTGCGGGTTCTGTCGCCGAAGCAGTGCCCGTAAAGCGCACACGTGACAAATGAAGACTACAACTCCCATGATCCCACGCTCCTTCTGACGTCATCAGACTCCATCTTGTTTGTTATTGTTTTGTTTGAGAGACCCCTAGCGGCAAAAATTACATATTGTACCTTTAAACAGTGGAAGGACCGTAGGCTACGAGTTTTAGTTGGTTTACTACACCACATACATTTTACATCAGCCCCTGGCCATTTTCCTGAAGATACATTTTTATTATTGTCCCTACTTTCAGGTTTTGTAAAGTTTGAATGATATAGTGAGAAACCGACCTCAAAATTATCCCCCGGTTCCGCTGACAGTTATGGTACAGTAATACATATTTTGACATTACTTTAACAAATACGAAATACTGTGAAATTAAGTATCTTTTGACCAAAATATCTGTTACCGTGGTTGCCAGTGGGGCCAGGAGATAATATTAAGGTATGTTTCTAACCCTATCAATCAAATTCTCCAAACCCTAGACTGGGAACCAGACGAATCTGCCAGCTCATGTTTCATTTGCTCTGGCAGATACGTCTGGCCCCCCTCCCGTTCAAACAGATTTCCACCCGGCCTGGAAGTGGCCGGATCAATCACAACCGTTTATCTAATATGGGGCAGGTTTGATACGATTACTTACCAAGATGGCTGCCGCTGATGTGGAACGGTCTGTTGAAGCCGCTATCGCGACAGTATTAAACAAACTGGACGGTATATTTTCTCAAAAAATATTTCGTTGATAAGAACGATGTGTTTGCCGTACTTCCGACAGGATTTGGTAAAAGTTGAATTTGGTAAAACGGTGGCTGCGTCTAGAACTGCCGCTCTCTGGCTCCTGCAATTGGATGATATTGATCCAGCGGGTATGCAGCCCTACGCCACACGTGTCGTTGCTCCGGTCGGTTGTAGCTCTATCCAATTGCGTCCAGAGGCATTTTGGTCTGCGGCCGTTGGTAACGCCCCTTGGAAATCGAAAATGAACAGAGAGATTCCAGACTAATACGCATTTGCGAATTGGTGTGGCGATACCAAACCCCCAAAATGGAGAGAAATGTCCATCAGGAAAATGGTCAGGGGCAATGTACAATGTGTGTGCTCACTAATAAATGGACTAAAACTCAATTTGGCACACAAGCCAAGATGTCACCACTGGCTACAGCCATCCCTCTAGGGTTGGCTGGGTAATAACGCAAACTCTTAAAATATCTCTCTTCCCGGTTGCATACAAGCTGCCCAAGCTTTCTTGCATCCCTAAAAAACTCTTTCTGTCCTGGCTCCCTCACCTCTACTGGATGTGCCGCTCCTCGCTTATTGTGGCTGCCTCTCTCACACCACTATTCCTTCATCTTTTTTCTCTCTCTCTCTCTCTTCTTCTCCTTCTATCGTTCTCTCCCGCCCCACAACAACAACAACAACAACAACAACAAAACAAAAAAACTCTCTCTCCTGCACTCTGCTTTTTGGCGGGTGGGGGTTAGTGGGAAACGGACGATACGGCTGAATATGTGAGTATGGAGTTTCGCCTGAGTGCTCTGTGTAGTGTCGGGGGGGTTTTAGAAAGTGGGCATTGCATCAACCCGACTGGAGTCTACCCCTCAGAGTTTGGGTTACAAAGTGAGGTCTCGCCTCCGGTCCGGACGCCCTGGCGTCGTCGTCCGGGTTGGCCTCTCCGACGTGTGCACGCCATCTGCTAACGCTAATTAGCTTGTCTTGCTACAAAATGGCGGCTGATGCAATCCCCACTGCCCCCCGTGCCCGGAATGCCGAGTGCTTCGTGTTGCCGTCCTGTGCTTCGCTACGGTGTTGTGCTTCCCGTGCTGTGATGTGGTGCTTGTGATTTTAGGGTTCTCTTTATTTGTTGTTGTTTTTGCTGTCTGTGTTTATTCTTTCTGCGATGCTTTTTTATTTAAATTTTCTGTGGTCGGTGGTTGTGCTTTAGATCATCTTTAAAACCTCCAGTTCGGACATGTCGTCTTTTGTTTCTTTTTAGTTATAAACATTGAGATGAAATCAGAATCTGTTTATTCAGCCAAGTGCCTTTTCATATACAAGGAATTTGTCACGCCAAGGATCGGTACTTTGCTGTGTAAAAAATGGCCAAAAATACAAAAATATTCAGCAATAGCTGGGCCTCAGTGATAGTATGGTTGCCAGTACGGCTGTGGGTATAAAATATAAATATCGATGGAAATTGCCAAAGAAATGCCTAAATTGTCATCCATAATGTGACTCCAGTGATTACTGCACATGCTGCTTCAATTGCACCATTACGCCATTTTGAGCCCGGTCGGCCTCCGAACGATACGAGCGCTGACCTTGGCGTGAGACGGCGCTTTACAGTATCGCACATCACTCATTCATCCTCGCTGACCTCACGCCTCCCCATCCCCGTGCCAACAAGGCCGTTAACAACCTTGCGCCTCCGTTTAGACCCCACTCCCCCTGAAAGATTCATTAGAATTGATTGGGTGTTCCTCTTTGAAGTGAACTCCAGGAAAGTTAATGGCAGAGGTAAAAAAATAAAAAATAAATGTAAAAAGTGCCAATGATCAGCCCGGATGCGAGCAGCGCCGTTTTAGTTGTTGGATGGCGCGCAGAGATGAAAGGGCCTTTTTCACATTTACATACCCTGCGTTACTCCCTCCACCCGCCTTGTCAAGAAAGGATTTACTGTAGCTTAGCAGAGAGCTCTCCCATAACCCTCTTAAGAAATCAAGGTGAAGTAAAAGCATGCCAGTGAAGTAAATTAATTTAAGAAGACAAGTAGATGTTCTACTTTGACTAGTATTGGATTATCAAGCGATGGTAGCTGTGCTGCATGATGTGGATAAGAAAAGTGTATTGTGAAATTTGAAGTCACATACTAATTTCGATTCTAATTTTTGCGCGATTCCTTCTTGTTTGTGCGCAGGAAATGGTGATCGGAGGGCTCAAGCCAGACACCACCTACTCCATCACGGTGGCAGCGTACACCACCAAGGGGGACGGAGCCCGCAGCAAACCAAAACTGGTGGTGACCAAAGGGGCAGGTCGGTGCAACGTCAACTCAGTTTTGAGTTATTTGTTTTGCTGCAATGTTTATTGTTTTTTTTGGGTGGATTTTTTTGGCATCCAACAGAGTATTTGTGACAACATGTATTGACAATACATAATTAATTAAGTAGACGGAAATTGGAACAGCAATATTTATTGTAAGTTACTGAGATGCTAGCGCCCCAAAATCCCTCTGTGCACCCCCTCTGAGACAAAGTCAAACAGTGAAACAGACTGCGTATATAAACAAAAACACTGCTATTATGAAGGTACAGTACATTAGAGATTACTATAAAACTGAATACATGGCCTTTGAAAAACTTGATAACGACAAAGTGCCTTTCCCTCACAGCAATGATAGTTTTGACGTTTTGCTATGGAACCAACTCCATTGTTGTTAGGAAGAATCCAGTCAGCCAGCGTTGACGTGCTCGCCTCAGTCAAGCCTGCTTCTTTTATCATTCGGCACACGTTAAGGAAAAACCAGGGCACAGGTCGTGCATGAATCTTTTATGCTTCACAAAAAGTAGCGTGTGTGTGTGTGTGTGAGATTTTTTGGTCAAATTCTGACACTCCCGAGCTCCCCGTGCACTCGGGGTGAAACAACCGGAGGCTAGCGCCTGCGTGATTGGGAGGCAGCCTTGTTACCGAACTGACGGGCGCGGCAGTTTAACCCCCGAGCGCTTGAGCCTCTTTGGAAGCCGGCGGATTAGCGACCGTGGAACACTACTCGGAAGCGGTGCGAGGAGTGCTATGAAAGAGAGCGAGAGTGAAAGCCTCCTTTGAAAGAAATTTGAAGCATCACAGACATAGATAGGAGCGTCCTTTTGTGCAGGCATCAGTGCCGGCTCCCGCTCTGGGGCCTTCAAGTGAACCTATACACAAAGACTGCGATCCTGCAACACCTACGTTATACAGTACACGCTCGCTGACACAATGTCAAAACCAAGCACACACACACATACACACTCTGACCCATCTGTCTTTCATCCTCACACACACACACGCATGGGGGGGGGGATTTGCTCACCCCTCCATGACAGTTTGGGGTGATGACAGGTGCGCGTGTCGCCGGTGCATGTCGGGGAAGCGAGTGCTGTCATTCTCCAGTCATCCTCCGGTCGAAGCCGTCCTGACTGAAGTGGCAGCCGTGTCCTGGCCTGGGGGACAGGGGGGGCGTTTCCCTTTTCCCTTTTTCATTATTGAAGTACAGGGAAATTGCTCACGCCAGAGGGGGAGATGGATAAATAAATAAAAAGAATGGATGCAAAACAGGGAGAGGAGAGGAGCCCGGGTTGACTGACAGGACTGCAGGCTGCTCGCCAGTTGGTGAGACAGAGTGCCGTGTTTCAAAACGGTTCCAGCGTTTTAACCCCGGGGTTTTTTATGTTTTTTTTGGGTCCTTTTATTTGTCTTTCAACGTTTAAACTTCTTTGGCCTTGGCCCATTTGAAAAATACATTTTGTTGAAGGAAAAAGTCGCCGTCTTCTGGTTCTCTCAATGGCGCTTACGGTATGGACCAGACCAAATGACTCGAAATTAAAATGATTAAATCAGTGAAGAATGAAAACACTACCTAATCAAATGTACCTATTTTTATATTACATGAACACCTTCCAATTATTAATATAAATATTTCCTAATCGCCGTTTTCCCAGTAATACTTCTGCATTTCATTCAAAATATTTCCCTTTGCCCTTGTCATTATAATAGGTTTCATTTCACAATTACACTGTCCCAATCAAAGATGCATTTCTGAACCCAATGAGCTTCTTCATAATAATAGAGGCTTTTCTCATCACAACGCTTACACAACGGCACTTCAAAACTTTTTTATTTTAATCAGAGCGACATTCAAGCTAGATGTGTCCTTGTGCTTTTCAGCACAGATCAATGCACCAAATGATCCATCCACTGCAGAATGACATCACCACAAAAAAGACGAAAACACGCCGCTAACAGGATGGAGCCCAATCACAACTATTGACGGCGCGGGGTCCTTTCATTTTCAAGAAATCCCATCAAGCCCTCGTTGTTGTTTCGTGTCTGGGTAGAATATTGGACAAAGTCTTTCTCTGGGTTAAATTTCTAATCCAGAGAAATCTATTTTTCACTGTAAATAAAAAAGTTGTTGTTTGGTTTGAACCTGCTTTTTTTCAACAAGTGAAAGCAAGGTCTTTAGGGGAAAAGTTGTCATCTGCTTTACAATGCCACAGTGCTGCTGTAGACTTTTCTGTGCAGCAGTGTTTTCTATTGGACACCACAAAGTAAACCTCTGTGAAAGGCCCCGGTCACACCCCAAATTAGCCATGAGAGTCCTTTCTGTGTTCTCCAAGTACAAGGCAGCAGTGCTAAGGCTCCATCATTGGTCCTTGTGTTGGGAAATCAAAGATTATATCTGTAGATAAATTCATGGTCATCGCATTAAACATTATGGTAATGCAGTATCCGATCAGCCCTGATGTCATAGGCTATATCTTCATTTTTAATGAACGATCAGTTATTAATATTAATATTATTTGTATTAATTATGAATTAACTTCATTATTATTAATTTATATTACAAAATTGTGTATAACAATATGCCATTATGTTAATTGAATGGTAGAACGGTACCACTGAAAGACAATAAAGAGTAATATTGATTTGTTGCCCAGTCGTACCTTTTCAATTATCATCTCACTCAAGAAGCCACACTGCTCCAAAGTGTGTAATCCCACTACACAAGAGAAGGAAGTCTTCTTATTTTGATAATCATAATAACAATATTAAGTACCCCTATCATTATAAGACCCGCTGCTATTCCTCATCGAGAGGATCCAGTTGAGGTGGTTCGGGCATCTGTTAAGGATGCCCCCTGGGCATCTCCCTTTGGAGATGTACCAGGCACGGCCAACTGGGAGGAGACCCCGGGGCCAACCCAGGAGCCGCTGGAAGGATTATATCTCCCAGCTGGCATGGGAACACCTCGGAATTCCCCAGGAAGCGCTGGAGGAAGTTGCTTGGGAAAAGGACGTATGGACCACCCTGTTATGCCTGTTGCCTCCGCAACCCGGACCCGGAGAAGCAGCATGAAAATGGATGGATGGATGGGACTTATTTACTTAAACCGAGTTAAAACTTAATTTACCCAAACAGGCTGCAAGACTTGAAAAGTCTGAACGCAATCTGAACTCGATTGGCTCGAGGTGGAAATTGGGCACTGCGTCAGCTCTTCGCGTGCGGAATCCGACGCTCCATAGGGATGAACTGACTTCCGGTTCATTCTTGTCGTTTGTCGGATTAGGCGTGAAGCGGGGTTAGGACTAAGGGGAATAAACCAGAGCAAGATGATATTGTGAATAAGGTGTTTCCACGTGTTTTGCGTTATTTCGGTTCCCTTAACCAACCAGGTTTATCTGGGTCAGTCGGGATAGTGATTCCTATCGGGTTGGGAATAGAGGAAGTGACTACTAGGAAGTGAGAGCTACCTGCGTATCACACACACAAAGTAGTGTGTAGAGTTTGGCTCAGTTGTTTTTCATTGACAGAGGCGATGTTGCGGTAAAGGGTCAATGACAACCAGGTGGAACGTGCTCCACGTGTCTCGGCTGAACTACACAAAGCAAACATTTACCTGAAATGAAGAAGCATTTGATTATCTCTCTCACTCTCTCTCTTGTTTGTTGATGCAAAGGTCTATGTTTACTGTTCATT
This sequence comes from Cyttopsis rosea, assembly GCA_900302355.1. Lineage (NCBI taxonomy): Eukaryota > Metazoa > Chordata > Actinopteri > Zeiformes > Parazenidae > Cyttopsis > Cyttopsis rosea. The sequence goes on along the minus strand of OMKR01103373.1, from coordinate 712 downwards.
TTAGGTACATTTCCAACATTTTGTTTACTGTTTAAATTGTATTCATTCATTAATTTCATTTATTTTTATTTTGTCAATTTCAACGTTCACTTCCAGTGTACATTAAAACGAAATTCCGTTGCCCGGACGTGATTTCACAGAGTATTTACATAACATATGAAATAGACATGAATATAAATGAGGTAGTACAAAATGAATGAATAAAGTGCAAATGAATAAATAGTACGTAGTAGTGCAATGGTACGTAGTAGTGCAGATAAATAATATGATATAAGAAAAGAAAAGTGGGACAGGGATATATGGGGGGATTTTTACTGGGAGTTTAGCAGTCTTATGGCGTGTGGGAAGAAGCTATTGCAGAACCTGGTTGTTCTGGTCCTGAGGCTGCGGAACCTCTTCCCAGAGGCCAGCAGTGAGAACAGTCCGTGGTGGGGGTGAGAGGAGTCTCTGCTGATGTTGAGAGCCCTGGTCAAGCAGCGCTCTCTAGCCGTGGACTGGATGGGGGGGAGTGAGGTCCCGATGATTCTCTCCGCTGTCCTCACCACCCTCTGCAGGGACTTCCAGTCAGAGGCACTGCAGGCTCCTGACCACACAAAGATGCAGCTGGTCAGTATGCTCTCTATGGTGCCTCTGTAGAAGGTGGTGAGGATGGGAGGGGGGAGGTGTGCTCTCCTCATCCAGCGCAGAAAGTGCATGCGCTGCTGGGCCCTCT
>OMKR01103372.1:0-19699 GCA_900302355.1 Cyttopsis rosea | reverse complement strand
AGGAGTTTTTCACGATGACATTTTCGAAGTGCGTTTGCCTCATCTGCCGGTCTACCGTCGCAATACCGAAGAAGGGAAATGTGGAGCGGCATTTTCGGACCGTTCATAGAAAATACGACACCGACTTCCCGCCGAAAAGCGAGCTGAGAAAGAGAAAGGTGAAGGAACTAAAATTCCAGTTGTCCGGACAGCGGTCATTTTTCTCACAGCCGACTTCAAAAGCGAAAGCCGCCACCGAAGCATCGTTCCGGGTGAGTCACCTCATCGTTAAGAACAAGAAGTCCTTCCAAGATGGAGAGATGGTAAAAGAGGCCTTCGTTGAAGCAGCTGACTCATTGTTCCGAGACTTTAAAAACAAGGCAGAAATATTATTATTATTCAAGAAGTACAGTTACACGGCGCAGTGAAGCCATGGCCAAGGACTTGACCCAGAAACTTTGGTCATTTTATAAGTAGCTCGCATGCTGAAAAAGTGTGAGCACCCCTGGTCTAGAATATTAAATCAGTTTACTGTTGGTTGGACTGGGGTCATTGAAAATATGTAGTTTATTTTCGGTAGTATGGTCTTTTTTACTGCTGCTATCCTGCCAATTAGTGAGATGGGTAGGTTGTTCCATCGAGTGAGGTCTTCTTCGATGGATTTGAGCAATGGAGTAAAGTTAAGGGTGAACAAATCTGACAAATTGGTGGAGATATCAATACCCAGGTATCTAATGTTGACTGTTGAGATGGTTAAGGGAAGTGTCTGGGTTACAGCATTCCAGTCTTCCGCACTGAGTGGTAGGACCGTGTTTTTAGACCAGTTTATTGAATAGTCTGAGATGGCTGAAAATTTTGATATAAGATCGAACATGAACGGGTAGGGAAGATATTGGGTTCCGTAAATATAACAAAATGTCGTCTACATATAAACTAATTTTGTGAATAGTTTCCTGTTTGTATACCAATAATGTTATTGTTTTGACGGATGGCCACCGCAAGGGGTTTTATAAAGATGGCGAATAGTAAAGGAGAGAGTGGACATCCTTGTCTTGTACCACATTGTAGAATGAAACGCTGTGAAGTGTAACCATTGGTGATGACAGAAGCAGATGGTGAGTTATACAGAATTTTGATCCATTGAATGAGTGACTCCAAATTTGTTGAGGGTGGAGAAGAGATACTGTATGTCCAATGGCCTCTATGGCCTCTAATAACTCTGTCAAATGTTTTTTCAGCATCTAAAGAAGCAATAATGGTATTTAAGTTGTTCCTTTGAGATATGCTGATCAGACTGAATAAATGGCGTATATTGCTGGATGAGTTTCGGCCCTTGATGAAGCCTGTTTGGTTTGGGTGAATTATGTATGAAATGACTTATTAAATTATTTTGGTTAGTGTTTTACTCATGATTAAATCACAATTAATTAGGCTTATGGGTCTATAACTGGAGGCGAGGATTGGGTCCTTATTGGGTTTGAGCAAAACCGAAATGAGAGCTATATTCCTGTGTGGTGGCATGGTGGAGGTTGACTTTATCTCCGTAACCATTATGATGAATAGTGGCGATATGAGTGGCCAGAAGTGTTTATAGAAGTCCACTGGGTAGCCACCTGATCCAGGGGATGTACAGTATTGTTGGGCATAGAAAAGAGAGCCTTCCTGAGTTGTTCTACAGCTAATGGTTGATCTAATGTGGCAGCCTGCTCTGTGGATAGTTTTGGGAGGACGATGTCATCTCGGAATGAGTTAATATTTGATATAGATGATTCATTAGCTGAGTGATAGGGTGCTCAATAGCTTATTATAAAAGTCTCTGAATATTGTAATGATGTCTTGCGGGCATGTGTAATAATACCCTGTGGATCTTTGATGGCTGTGATAAGTGTTTTTTATCTATCGCGTTTCAATTGATGAGCAAGAAATTTACCTGAGTTGTCAGTGAATTCAAAATAATTCACTCTTGTTCGGTGCATGAGGAATTGTATCTTTTGGTGGATGATATTATTAAGTTGTGATTTTACTGTCTCATTTTGGATTTGCTCAGTGGGTGAGTGGGCTTGTTGGGAATGGTGGGAAAGTCTTTTAATTGTTGTTCTAGTTTATTTTGGCATTCTTGTCCTTTCTTTTTCTTGTGAGTGGAGAATGAAATAATACTACCTCTCAGAACTGTCTTTGCAGTTTGCCAGAGTAAAGAAGATGATATTTACAGAGAGGTCATTCAGTTCAATGAAGGATGTCCATTCTCTTGAGAATAAATGGTTAAATTCTTTATCCGTCAGAAGCGTTAAACAGCCACCTGCCAGGAGGGTTCAGGTTGGTTTCATTAATGAGAGTGAAACGAATTGGCCCGTGATCTGAGATTATGATGGGGTGGATTTCAGGATTAGTGATTTTCGACATTACAGAGTTACTTGTTAAAAAATAGTCAATTCTAAGAAGCTTTTGTGGGGTGGTGAGAATTTGTGTATTCTCTATTATGTGGATTATTTGATCGCCAACAATCGCCAAGAGCAAGATCACTCATATATTGTTTTATAGTGTCAGATGAATGTACTGGTGAGCCTATGCCTTTCACATTCCAACTAACAAACTTATTGCATGCCGCTGGATGCATGATGTGGTTAGTTAGGGGGTGATGGGCATGTAGTTTTCCCATGGCAACAGCACTGTGCATCCAAGACAATAGCTATACTACGGTGCCCATGTTTTCCCCATGGATGAATCTGTGTTTTTCTCCTTCACATTCCTTTTTACTGTCCTAGTATTGTAGGAAGTTTGTAGGGATACATATCTACACAAAAGACTGACATATAGACTGAGATAAACATAGAACATTGCAGAGTCAGACATACATATAGTGAGAGTGAATAGAGTGAATAGAGAGTGATGAAAGAGGTAGGGAGGGAGGGATTAGGAAGGTGAGATGATGAGAGAGTGAGCAATATTTACAATCCTGACAGGATGCTAATTTCTACATCTTGGATGTCAGACTTTTCAGAATATCCATTGTGTGGTGGAGGAGTCTCGGAACAACTGACCATCTATATATAATTTATCAACAACCTTATGCCGATTCTCCTTCAGGGTGGGGTACAGGACTTTCCGTCTGTCATTGATCTCCCGGGGAAATTGGTCGTTCATGCCCAGCGTGGTTCCCTTCAGTTTCCGTCCTTTGCTTTTAACCAGCTCCTTGTGCTTGAAGTGTTCAAACTTGGCAATGATGTCGGTGAAAGGTGATCTGCTGTCTGTCGGGAGTTTCAGAGCGGCGTGGAGGAAGTCTGTCACTATGTTTTCTGGGGTCTCGGTGGAGCTCTCAGGGATCCCGGAAAAGATGAGGTTGTCCTGCATACTTCTGGATTGGATATCCAGGATTGTCACTTTCATTATTTTATTTTATTTTTTTACAACCTCAATTTCCGTTGTGAGAAGCTTCACAGAGGTTTTTAGATCCGCGTTGTCTTTCTGCAGCCTGCTGACTGCGAGGTGCAGGAATTCAAAGCTGGCTTTCATCTCAGTAAAGTCTTGGTGAATCTCATGGACAGTAACCTCTACAACGGTGGTAAATAGATTGGTGGTGTCTGTGGCTTCTTCCTCTTCGCTGGATTATTGTGGTCGTCCTCCATCACGTACTGGATATAGTACTGATCGATGTAATCCTTCCACTTTGGTTTGCGTGGTGTGGTGGCTTGTGGAGCGAACAAGGTAGTTTTTTTTTTCATTGCTTTGTAGTTTGTCTAGAGTGGATTGTCCGCGTTACATCGCGCAGCTGGGAGCCACCATGCTTGATCTGTACTCACTTCCGTGTTCTAGCGAGATCGCAGCATGCTCCTCCCTCAGCTCCTGCGCCTCCCTCAGCTCCTTTTTCGACCGAGGCAGAGCAATTAAAAAAATATTTTTAACTCACTGGGTTGTCTTTTTTCACAGTTTGTTTGTTGGGAGACCCAAATGAATGTGCAGATGCACTGAAAAAGTGAGTTTTTCATGATGTCCCCTTTAAAAAGAGGCTGAACACTGCAGAGGCTGGCATTGCAGTCATTAATTATAAGTGAAGCCGCTATCTAGATCATAATTTAATAGTCACAATTAAACTGTCACTTATTTATTTAGTTCTTGTATGATATGATATGACATGTTATACTGTTGATGATATACTGTTGATGATACTACTGTTGAAAAGTGCAGTGTGTAGAATTAGTGGCAGTTTGCAGAACGGACTTGGCAGAAATGGAATGGAATATGGAATTCATAAGTATGTTTTAACTAGTGTATAATCCCATAAAAAAAAGAATCGTGTTTTTGTTACCAAAGAATTTACACGGACGCTGCCATGTTGCACCGCCATGTTGCTACAGTAGCCCAGAACGGACAAATCAAACTCTGGCTCTAGAGAGGGACTTTCGCGTTTTTTGTGAATTTCGCAGCCACCATAGATTCTCCTACATGGAGGGGACCACAGACACGGCCATGTTGCAACAGCCATGGACATGGAGGGGAATTCAGTTGTTTGCAATCTGCAACCTCACTGCTAGTGGCCACTAAATTCTACACACTTCACCTTTAATTCAAAGAATTTTATTTGGAAATAATTTACTTTCAAAAGCCTTTGCCCGGTTTTACCGTGTCTAAATTTCCATCTCTACTAAATGGGTGAACATAAAAAAATTGCTATATTTCCCGGTGCAGGCCTATCATCAGGAGATCCTGTCCCAGCAGCAGGACTTGGTCCTGGCCTCCCAGGCGGCCCAGGCGGTCCTGGACCAGCAGGCCCAGGTCCTGTCCCCGACCGAGAGGGACAAGCTGCAGAGAGACCTCCAGGCCCTCAGGGGGCGCTACAACGCCTCGCTCACCCAGGCCGAGCAGCAGATGAAGCGACTGCAGTGCGTCCAGGAGGAGCTCAAGCACTTCCAGGAAGACAGCCTGGAGTTCCAGGTGTGGCTGGAGGGGGCGGAGGAGCAGCTGGGGATGCTGGCGGGGTCCGCCACCTCCCTGGAGGTACTCATCCAGAAACTGCAGCAGCAGAGGAGCTTCTCAGAGGACGTGGTGTCACACCGTGGGGACCTGCGCTTCATCACCATGTCGGGTCAAAAGGTCCTGGACGTGGCCTGGGCCAACGGGGATGCTGCCCTCAGTGGAGGTAACCCTGCACTGCACTTGGAAACCACGGGAACCTGCACCGACGTGAAGGACAAGATGGAGGAGGCAGCGAGGAGATACAAAACCCTGCACTCCCAGGTATCAAGCCTATAAGATTGAGATAAAATAAGATTAAGATTAAGACTTTATTCATCCCCGGAGGAAATGCAAGAAATTATAGCATCAGAGGTTCTGGACCCCAAGTTTTGCTGGGTTTCACTCCAGTCGTGTAGCAGGTGTTGGTTTAGAAATGGGACTTAATCTGGTGAATGAACTGAACCTCCTGGTGGGATAGAAACCAGTGCTGTCTGTACTTGTCAGATTTATTTCTAGAAACTGTAATGACTCAGTCCAACTACACGTGGCAGCATATTCTTTTACATTCGATACAATTCAAAGGGTTTTATTGGGTTAGGAAAAAAGTTTATATGTAAATATAACCTACATTTTTAACAGAAAAATGTAAATGTTGCAGTTAAAATAGATATTTGAGATAAGTAAAGGTAACCTAAAATCAAAATTCCAAATTGAAGAAATGCTCATTAAATATATATAGATATATAAATGGAGCATATAGCATATAGACTAAATTACAGTCAGCCGTGATAAAACTACATATGTGTAAACATTGGCTGACTGTATTCTATTATAAACATTTCCAGTTTTTCCATGTTTTTTTTCTGTGAACCAATCATTTAAATCATTATTTTCATTATTTCTCCCCAGTGCAGTGATCTGGGCGTTAACCTAAAGGAGGTGGTGCAGCGCTACCGGAGCTTCCAGGACTCGTCCTCCATCCTGGTCCAGTGGCTTGGAGCCTCAGAGGACGAGGCCCGGAGACAACAGAGCCAGGCCATCGCTGCAGAGCCCCAGAGCCTGCACCAGCAGTTGGAGGACACCAAGGTACCACTATAATGGATGGATAGATAGATGTTTTTTTCAATTCCAAGTTGATTCTTTTGATATTCTTTTATAGATAATACAGTATATAATATTGCGACACATGTAAAGAAAGATGTAAAATAAAATACAGAAAAAATAACTAAATAAAAAATATTCAAATAATTTTGCTGCCAAAATAATTTATTATATTTAAAAAATATATATTTTTTGCTACAACTCCTTTGAGGACCCCTAGGGGGGCGCAGATCCCAGTCAAAGAGAAGTTTGTTTATTTATTGAATTTTATTTTATAAAAGTATAAAAATTAAAAAAATGAAATCAATACAAAAATATATAAAAATATAAAAAATATGTTGCCGCTTTCCTCCTACAATTCTTTCAAGGACCGATAGTTTATGTACAGAGTTTCAACACAATACCTCATAACAACAACACTGCTATTTATAACACTGGTATAACACTGGTATTTGTAACTCTGAAAGGCATTTTCCCAGGAGTTTTGTTTTCTTTCTGTGAGTTAGAACACCGATATGAACTGATTGACTGACTGAAGAGCTGATAATACTGATTTTGGTGTTTTTATATATATTTTTATATAATATATATTTTTATTTTTTTAATAGATAATATATATAATTACGCAAAATGTAAATGAATATAATATGCAAAGTAAAATAAATAAATAATAACTAAATAAAATAATTTTAATTATTTTGCTGTGAAAATTATTTATTATATAAAAATAATTCTGCTGCAATTGCTTCAAGGAGATTCCTTCAGCACCAGTCAAAGACAATTTTCTCTTTAGCTCGTTTTCCTGTGCAATGTTCCCAAAACATTTTTAACATGTAACTTAGCTGATTCTAAAAAAAATAACATGGTGTTTTGTGGCCTTCGCTTCATATTCCTCCGCAGATCCCAAATCTTTTAGTGGTAAACAGTGGTATTTAAATTTATCTTCAGTAAAAGGAAAGATAGAGGGATTCATATTTTTGGCAATGGTTGTAGTTGTGTGAGATACGTTTTTTTTTTGTTCCCCCTGCTGTAGATAATATAATAATGCATCTAACCATTTAACCCCCTGTTGGCCAGGCTCTGCAGGTCCAGACCACTGCACGCCAGTCGTCCGTGGAAACTCTGCGGAAAACTGCAGATTGTCTGGTGGCATGTGAAGGAGATCTGCTGAGGAACCCTGAGGAGATCCAGGATACCGTGGGTGAGGATAGAAGACGGGGGAGACAGGAGGGTCGTAATATGGATAAAAATACACATTTTAATGAGTCAAATTATGTATATTTGCAAAATATGATGTTAATAGTGTTATCGCAAACGGCTCACCTTTACAGGTACTCGTCCCTGGACCCTTGCTCTCTCCTTCTTTCACTCTCTCAAGGCACCTCCTTCCAAACTGGGCTTGATTTGAGCGGCTTCTGCGGGTTTTCAAATGGGCACCCGCCTTCCTCTATGTTTCATCGATTTAAGCCCATGACATCTCTGGGGGGCTCGACGGTAGAGCCAGCATCTTGGTACTACCGCCGCTGTCCACCACTCATATCTATGATGTTGTTAGCCCGCCACCGGCTTCATGATTCTGGCTACCAGGCGCTTCCCAGCCGTGCCTTCAATCCAAAGCAGTCTTAAGAGCTCTCCAGAGCGACTTCCCTGCGAAGCCCCTGCAGCCGATTTCCACCGGCAGGCTTTGCATCCATTCCGTTGGCTCTCAAAGATCCCAGGGCACTGTAAGATCAATAAGCACCACCTGCTTGGTACCTTTAGACCAGAGGACAATTTCGAGCCTGAGACTAGTGTGGGTTATCTCCCCCTGGAATCTGAGCTGCTTCTTAAGGTCCGCCTAGATCTCCCAGTCGCTTTCCGTGGCCAGGACCCCTTTGCTCCTCATCTCTGATGTTGTACTTTCTCCTAATCTGAGAAAGTGGATTAAATGAGGCCCATTAGAACAGCACAGTAGCCAGCTGTGTTAGAATCTGGTCATGCCGCCACCGGAATTTCCCATCCGCCAGACTTGACCGACATGGGGAGAGGACATGCTCAAGGTTGGCTGACCTTCCGCAGAGCTGGCAGCTGGGGCTCTCTGCCAACCCCCATGTGTGGAGGTTTGATGGAGTAGGCAGGACATCATACATGGAACACAACAGAAACTTGATCCGTGTCCTTCCATGTGCCAGATGTCCTGCCATGCTCCAGATGTCCCTCCAGGTCAGTGTCCTGCTTGTTCATGGCTACAGCCTTGACATGTCGGCTTTGCTCCTCTGCCTTGCAGACCTCCCTCTGCACCATGCCACGCTGACCCTTCGGGTTAATTACTCCTTGTGGGGAAACGTGTACATTTCAATCAATATATCAAATATATCTTCACATTTATAAACTTGCCCCTCTGTGCAGGGGCGGTACCACATTTTAGATCTGTCATTTATAATCAGGTATTTTGTCATGTCAGCAGAGATTATACATTTTATCATAATTTATCAAATATAATAATGAACACATAATATAGTTTATAATAATAATACATTATTATTATTATTATTATTATTTATTAGCCATCAAAAATGCTGCACCATCAATGCTTCTCCAACGAAAAGACGGTTTGTAGCCGAAAAGTGCTGTCAAAATAATGTTTGTTCCTTCATGGCTGTCACACATATTGATTTGAGGTTTCCCAACCTGTTTTCCCCTCAAGAGACCCCCCAAATTAAACCTGATTCGGTCTAAGACCTCCTACTTCAATTCGGCAATACTTAAAGGACCAGATTTAGGGACTCCAGTTCTCACTGCGGGTCAAACTGTGGGTCCTGCACCAGGAGAGATGACACTGGGAGCAGTAGCAGGTCTCCTTCATGTTCGAAAACAGACTGGAGCACTCTTCTCCATGCCCACCACACACACAGAATGGGAACACGGAACGAGACCACCCTCTCTAGATGGTCTCAGTGCGGTTGCAGGTGTGGTGTGTACAGTATGTGTATGTGGCGGGGGGGCAAACAGGCGGGGTAAAATGAAATATTCGACATCTAAATATAAACACACTGCACAGGGACACACAGTGGAGCCCGATCGCTGGCGCGCTGGTCGCAAATTCCACGCCCGTGATTTTCCCTCATTCATGTTTTTCTTTTATTTTTCTGGATTACAAGTATAAATTATCCCTCCTCACCAGCCCAGTTACAAGGCGTCATATTAAAATGGTATTTGCCACTACATAAGTTCAAAACTGATGCAGATTCACACGCTGCAGTTTTTATGAATGAAAAGCCAAGCGGTCATCTCGTGAGTAAAGATCCCAGACACATTGTACATTGTACAATGGATGTGTGAACACACTTCTATATCAGTTTTTATGAATGAAAAGCCAAGCACCTCTACGGACTCCATCTGCGGAACAGATACCGGTGGTCGTGAGTAAAGATCCCAGACATTGGACAATGGATGTGTGAACGCGCGCATCATTGCATGAAGATTGTCAGTGTGCCTGATCAGCATTACTGAGTTGAACAGCTGTCTGTACCGTTTTGGACATTTGGAGTGCTGTTTGTGTTATTGCTTTTTAGTGTATTCACGCTGTTAGAATGGAATCTGCTGATTGGATTGGTTCATTGTTACCTAGAACTCCTCTCTCTGCGTCTTTCTTACATAATACGTAAAAGACGAGTAGTCGACTCGTCAACTACTATTATGAAAAACTTGGCACCTGGTAAAGATCAATAGTAATGAAACCCCTAGAACACGCACCGTGTCCGTGGAGACAACCGGAGTCCCACACACTGTGTCCGGTGAGAGAACCGGAGAAACACGCATCGTGTATGGGGAGAGAATACGCACTGTGTCCATGGACCATTTGGAGTAAAGTCTTCTGACAGACCCTTTTCTTATGGAGTTTTCTTATGGAAAATCACGGAAAATTCTGACCAATCACAAAACACTTTACAAGTGCGTGGCGTTTGATTACAAGTGTTGGTCCACTTTAAGCGTTGCAGTGTGAACACAAATCGAACCAAGGTTCAAGTGCAACATTGTAACATTATTCCCTGATTCGGAACAACGCAAACAAACTACAGGTCTGAATATGCCACGAGCAGGCAGACCTGCAAGTTGAGAGCATACTGTAAACTCGGGTCAGTTTGTCAGTGGCTGTGGTTTGACATTTTGGGCGGAAGTAACAGAAATTGCTTTCTGTTAACGATAAATGTCAGTTGTGAATGATGAATAGTAGACAGTAGACAGTAACACAGCCCAGTTGATTATCAGAGCAACACTGTTTCAAATAAAATGTAAATCAAGTTGATAAAATCAATTGACAATTTATTACTCAATTCTTTCATTCACATACATTTTATTACTTCTATTATTAATTCTTAAGCATTTTCATCACTTCCATTTTTTTTAATTATTTTTTGTTACTCCCATCCTTGAGGCCACTTTCCTTAAATGATAAATGGCAATTTTGTGTTATGAATGATGAATGTATGATGGCGAGAATTAGGAACCATGGCTCTGTTTTTATCATATCACGACTGTTTTTATCAAATTGGCTTTAAATGAATCACATCAATTGATAATTTATCACTGTTTTTCATTTCACATCAATTTTTACCCCTCTATTTTTCAATTCACATGTATTTTCATCACCTCCATTTTTATCATTTAATTTGTTACTTCCACCCCTCATAGGAATATGTGGATTTTGTTACAATTTAAATTTATATGTATTTATATCTATATTATAATCATAGTCACTTTTAGTGAATCATAGTCATAGGAATTTTTAACCAGTATGGAAGATTAGGAGACATTTGCCTCACATCGTCTGCGGCCTCTCGATCTCTGGCGCCCTCTAGTGGGGATCGGTCACCCCAGGTTGGAAGCCCCTGTATTGTCTTTCTAAATACCTTACTGCCTGAACTAAAACACCCGTTCCAAACAAAGTATTTTGAATCATATTTGGAAATATCTTGTGTTTAAATATTTTGACTGACGGTTGTGTTTCAGATGACATCGCGGAGCGCTTCGACAACCTGTCCAAGTATGTGAGCGACCGCCACGAGAAGCTGCAGGTGACGCTGACGCGCTCGCTGAGTGTCCAGGACGGCCTGGACCAGATGATGGGATGGATGGAGGGGGTGGAGCAGAGCGTGAGGGACGAAGGACGGGTAGCGCTGGACTCTGCCTCCATCGGGGCTCTGCTCAGCAAGGAGGCGGTATGTTGTAGTACCGCTTCTGTCCTGTTGGAGTCCCACGCGCTCCTCAAAAGTCGTTTTTGATTTGTTCTTTTGATTATAATCTTTATGGATGGATGGAGGGAGGGATGGATGGATGGATGGATGGATAGATGGATGGATGGCCATTTTTAACCACACATACCGAAACCCTAACTTTCTGTATCGGCCAATACATAGTATCGTGGTAATTCAGGGAAGTGTAGTGTCGCTCTTTAACCCTTTAACCCAGTGGCCATGACAAAAATTTATATACAAAATGATAATAAGAGGGTTTTTCCTGGCTCAAAATTAGGCTTAGGTGGTAACTTCGTGACAGCGACTGCGGATTTAATATTTATGATCAATCAGGATATCCTTGATCCATGAATCCAGACCTCATGACTCACCCCTGGCCATCTCCTGGATGAGGCGCCTGCTAGTAGGATGACCGAATTGCAGCAATAAATGCATGGACAAATTTTAATTGTTTTTACATGGTTTTTCTTGCATGATTTCTCCGAGAAGGCATAGATGGGGTGAAAAAAGCCTTAGGTGGGCCGCCTAAGGCTTTTCAATGCAGGAAAAACCCTGAGTAATAATCCCTCCGCCCTAAATAAATATGTATAGATGTACACACTTATTGAGGTTTGGCACAAATTTTGTCCGAAACAATAAAAATATTTTTGTTCTGGAGCCCATGCAATTAATTTGAAGACCTCTAGGGGGCCTCAGACCCGACTTTGGGATGCCCTTTGTTTGACCTGTCCAAACCCCATTTTGCTGTTCTCATTTGTCCTATCTGTAAAAGCTCTGGAGCAGGAGATAGCAAGACCATGCAATTCCTTTGATGACGCCCAGGGGGCCTCAGTCCTGTCCAAACCCTGTTTAACTGGTTTTGTCCTCATGTGTCTCCTCCTGATGTGAAGGCTCTGGAGCAGGACATCGTGAGCCACCAGAGCAGCATCTCCGCCATCAAGGCCAAGGTGAAGAAGTTTGTTGAGACGGCGGACCCCGCCTCTGCTGCCCTACTGCAGTGCAAGATGGACACCCTGTCCCAGCGGCTCTCCGACGCCTGCCACACCCATTCACAGAAGGTGTCCCACCTGGAGAAGCTGCAGGACAAGGTGGAGACGTTCGAGAAGACCGCCGAGCACGTCCAGCAGTTCGTCCTCAAGCGATCGCAGGATCTGCACGACAACGACGGAAAGAGCTTCAACGAAATCTCTCAGCTGATGCAGGTACTTATTTGAGAGATAACGCCCATCAAGGTGTACTTATCTTATTATCTGGATATAATGGACTCCATAAGGTGTACATTACCTGATTGTAATACACTCATAGGGTGTACATTATCTGGATATAATGGATTCCATAAGGTGTACATTAAATAAAGGCCTATCTTATCTTATTATTTGGATATAATGGACTCCATAAGGTGTACATGAATGAGCCAATCTTGAAGATTTTCATTTAAATAAATGTCTGTTAAGTGTAAGTCATCGCTGAATGAAGTAATGCAAAGGTGATTTAGCCTATGGCCCACTGATGAAAGCCCTTGCATTTGCAGTATTCTGACTATTAAGAACCAGGTGTCTGTGTGGCATCTTTCCTGCCATGCATTCAAATCAAGTGGCGCAGTTAGTGACGCGTTTTCCATCACCCAGCAGTGGTTGGACCACCAGATGGTGTTGACGGAGCGGTGTGTGTAGCGGTGTCCGGTCTCTGCTAGTGTTGCGAGTAAACGTTTACTACGGCCGGACAAACGCAGAAAAGATTGGAAGCAGAAGATGATGAAACTTCAAAAACAAGTGCAAATCCAAAGAAAAAGAAATATATTCAACATTCAGATGAAGGCAAACAGTCAAAAAAGCAATTTTCGCCATAGGTGCTGCCAAAAACAACGAAATGGAAATCTCAGAGATTATCACTTTAAATAAAATACTATCTTATCTTATTATCTGGATATATTGGACTCCATAAGGTGTACATTATCTGATTGTAATGGACTCCATAGGGTGTACATTACAGTACCTGAATATATGACCCACCGCATACATTTCGAAATTTGACATTTTTGTTTTTTCACATGATATAAAAATAAAGACTGAAAACAGAAGTTCTGAGAAATCAGCCCTTAAAAATTTTGCACGCATTTCCAGACTTTTGCAGTACAATACACACATTTAGAAACACAATTAGTGCTTTAAATGGTTACATTTGGATAGCGCTGTACTCTTTCATTGAGATAATGTTGAATGTGTTTTACTGAAATAATGTTTGAATAATTAATTTATAGAAATATTGGAAAATGCATAATTCAAGTTAATCATTTGATTTTAAGTTTACAAGTTAATTCTTTTTCATTCTAACTACATGCTCACGATACTAGCATGACCCCTCTATTATTCTGTAACTTCTAAACATTCCCATTTCCTGCCTTTATTGTTTCATAACAATGATAGTTTTAAGAAATTGGCCTGTTTCAGATCGCACACATGATCACCTCTGCAGAATGCGAATGGATGGGAGCCATTCGCATTCTGGGAATTGTTGTTTTTCTGGGAGGAGCCTGCCCCACACCTCCCGCTGCCGGCGCAGTTCCGCATTATGATTGAGAGCTTCTGCCACGCTCTTCTTGTAATCCATAACAACATGGAGATGATATGTTTTCATGGAGAAGTGAAATTTCTTGCTTGCTTATTTGTTGTTATTTCTTTAGCAATTGTTTAAGGAAGTGACGTCAGCGCTCCTTCTTCACGTCCTTTCGGTGTCACTGCAACATTATTTTACCACACGAAGAAGAGCCGATGTTGTCGTCCACGAGTAGATACGATTTTCATATTCTGACTTGACCTCACAGGGAATATGGAAGGAATAACTTTATCTGCATGTTTGCATCAAAGGGAACCGTAAGATCGCCTTTCGCGCTGTAGTTTGAGTACATCTCCCTGTAAAATGTTCGTGGATCAAGTAGCCTTGACATTTTAATATTTATCTAAGAAATTAAACTCAGTTTTGAAAATAAGTTGAGAGATAGAAAACAACTTGAGAAACATAAATCTGCTATAATTTTGACCTAGAAAGGAATTTGAGATGTTTTTCACTTGTAGCCAAAAGTAGGCAGCCCCGAAATGTGCTGGCTTAGGATGCAGTGGGTCACATATAACAGACTCCATAGGGTGTAGATTATTTGAATATAACGCACTCCATAGGGTGTACATTATCTGAATATAATGGACTCCATAAGTTGTACATTAACTGGACATAATAATAATAGTATGTTTAACTGTTGTGTCCCACCACAGGACACCACGGCTGAGGTGGCAGACCACGCCAAGGACCTGGAGACGCTGAAGGCGCTCTCCCAGGAGCTGTCCAGCCTCGTCCCTGAAGGAGGGACGTCGCAGATACTGAGCAAGATGGACGACCTGAACAACATCTTCAAAGCCCTGCAGGACACCGTGAAGGACAAGTAGGTTCAATGAATTAAGTTAACATGGAGTAGCCCTATGTTAACTAGTTAACAAAGGGCTACTCCATGTTAACTTTTTTGATCAAACACAGAATGTAAATATATTCTCATTTTAGCAGGTGCAATTGCTTTCCCTGCCTGTTATGTCTCATTTTAGCTTGTTTTTTATTATTTATATATTTATATTAGTTGGTGAATATTACTTGGTGTACAAAGTACAAATAGTACAAAATGAATAAATATGTAAATAAGTCAAACAAATATTTGATGTGCGATATGTTGTTTTCTCTCTGCAGGGAGGATGAGGTGTCGTCCTGCCAGGACCTTCTGGGGGAGTTCAAGTCCGCGGCCGTAGAGCTTACCTCGTGGCTGGACCGAACGACGGAGCGGGTCCCGGAGGTCCAGCCTGGAAGCCTGGAGGGTCTGGAGGACCGGCTGGGGACAGTCACTGTGAGTGGAAAGATGGATGGATGGATGGATGGATGGATGGATGGATGGACATGTTCTGACTGATTTGACCTTCCCTCAGGGTCTGTCAGAGGAGTGGACCTCCAGAGGACCCACGGTCCAGGACCTGAACAGCAGAGGATCAGCGCTGTGCGTCCGCATCAGCTCCCTCACGTTGCCCACCAAGACGCCACATCAGTCAGGTACACTCGGCTCTTCCATTTTATCCATTAAGGATATAATGGATGAAATTTGACACAGTACAAGTACTTTGTCAAAATCAAACCTTGATGCTTACTGTGGATGCACAGCAGAATTAAACTACTTGGATATAGGTACTGTAAATAAATTGGTATGCCACAGAATTGTGGATACTCCGGTATGCAAATCCGTCGATACAATTCAATACAGAGCCTTTTTCATTTTAACGACCATGAATTTGATACACATCAGAACACAGACCCCATTTGATCATATCTTGTCTTTTTTCATTGTTAAATGTGATTTATTGTCTGTACTATTGTTACAGAGGTAACAGTGAAACTAGGATCCATGTCATTGTTGTACATTGTCTAACAGTGTCTTATAAATGAAATAACAGTGACAAAATCATTTACTATTAATCATTTTGCTGTGGACCCCTTGCAACCCCTTGAAGGACCCCAGGTTTGGATACCCAGCCCTATCTGAATATTATATTGTCACTAACCATTTGAGGTGCGTTGTGCTTTATCTTTGAATCAGCTGTTACTAACGGTGGTGGTCCAGGGACACATGCCTACCTAACGAGTAAAGGTAATCCTTCTGAAATATTATAATATATAGTAATATATTAACACCCACTCTCTGCTGTCTTTAGTACTGCTAACTATACTGGCCATACATGGTTAACTCTATTAACTAGTCTATTAATTAGTCTATTAACACAAACCAGGTAGTTAATCAGGTAGACTTTTACCAAGGTACTAAGGTAGACTCTTACCAAGACTCTTACCACGTAGCCAAGGTACCGAGGTAGACTCTTACCAGGGTACTAAGGGTACCAATGTAGCCAAGGTACAGTATGTACCTAGGTAGACTCTTACCAAGGTAGACTCATACCAAAGTAGCCAGGGTACCTAGGTAAACTCTTACCTAGATGGACTCTTACCAAGATAGACTCATACCAAGGTAGCCAAAGTAGCTAGGTATACTCTTACCTGGTACCCAAAATACCCAAAGTACTCAAAATACCTAGGTAGACTCTTACTGAGGTAGACTCTTACTTAGGTAGACTCTTACCTAGGTAGACTCTTACCAGGGTAGACTCTTACCAGGGTTGACTCCTACCAAGGTACCTAGATTAGGACTGGGCGATAAAGCGGTCTCGATAATTATCATGATAAAATCTTCCATGATAACGATGAATTTATGAGATTTATGAGTCTGTTTTCCTCAACAAAAACACTACACCAACAGCCAGTCGTACAGCAGAAAAACAAACATGTGATACGAACAGCCAATCGTACAGCAGAGAAACAACCATGTGACATGAACGGCCAATCGTACAGCAGAGAAACAAACATGTGAGCAGAGGTAGGACGCCGGGCTTGTTTGAGGCGGCCCGCTTTTCCGCGGCTGGAGTATGGAGTGTCTGGATACTAAGATACCTTGGACCACGGGTCCTAACAGAGGTTGCTTAGGCTAACAGAGTTGGCTTAGCTGAGCATCCAGAATACTCCGTGCTCCAGCCACCCACCTGTGATTTTCTCTGTGCTCAGTGCAACCCACACTATGATTTCTGCCTACGCTACTGGTTTACATATTCGTTATTTTATTTAATCAGTATTCATTATACTATCTCTAAAATGGTCGAGAGACGTTTGAAACAAGGCATTTGATAAGATGGGAATCACAGCAGTTGTTTACATACAGTATTTATTATTTTATTTTATCTATTCAGTGTTTAACGTGAAGCCATGTTGGTTCTGTTGAATGTTTGTCACCTATTCGTTGGGATAATAAATAATTGTATATTATAAACCATTAAAACCACCAGAATACTCTTAAAACTGTAAATTCCAAGTCAAAGTCAAAGTGTTTTATTTGTCAAATGTACACACAAGGTGGTTCTGAACAATGAAATTCTTGGGGCAAGGCAAGCAACAACTGCTTAGTAGACACAAAAGATGAAATAAACAATTTTAAGTTAAAAAGTGCAGTAGAAATAAATAAAATAATAATAAAATAAAAGTAGAAAAATAAAAAATAATAAGAGTAGAGTCACAAATAAGGGCAAGAGGTCGCAGGTAAGGGCAATGGTAACATATATGTACATAAAAATCAGATTTTAAATAACCTAAAACTAATATTGGAACATTATGGGATGGGAATGCAGTCAAGAAAAATAGAGATAAGACTGTGATAAGACTATTGCACGTTATAATATAAATATGAAGTGAAGGAGTGCCGGCGGATATGTATTTTTAGTTGTGGTGATGTACAGTACATTTAATTTACATGGGAGACGTTGATGTTGCAGGTTGAGAAGCATGATGGCCTGTGGGTAAAAACATTTACCAGACAGCAGCAGCGTGAATAGTCCATAGCCTGGGTGGCTGTAGTCCTTTGCAGCTTGCACGGAGGGGAGGTGGCCAATGATGCGCTCCACTGTCTTCACCACCCTCTGTAGCGCCTTGCGACCAGGCGGTAATGCAGCCAGTGAGAATGCTCTCAATCTGTAGAAGTTGGTGAGAGTCCTGACAGACATGCCAAACTTCTTGAGTCTCCTCAGTATAGGCGCTTTTGGCCAGTTTTTATTGCCGCATCTGATTGCCTGGACCAGGAGAGGTCATCATTGATGAACACACCGAGGAAGTTGAAACAGGAGACTCTCCAGGGGACTGAGTATGCAGCCCTGGGGGGCTCCGGTGCTCAATTGAGCATTATTATCATTATTAAATATAAATTGAGCATTATTGTCATTATTAAATATTGTGATAATTATCGACATTGATCAGTATAAAAAGAACATATCGTCATAACATGATAAACTCTTACCAACGTCAGTTTGTTTGTAGCTTTGTAGCATCTCCTGACACGAGTATGGATAAATGACACCTGCACCTTCCGTCCATGACGCCTGCACTTAATTGATGCTGATATGTATAGGCAGTTGAGCCACAATGATAATAATGCAACAATAAAATATACCACAAAAATGCCTAATCCATCTTTGCCCCAAGTTCGGGTGAAGTTGTATAGTAAAAGTTCTTGTGAGGTAACCTAACAGGAATCTTTTTGGTGTCCACAGAGCTGATGGTAATTCAGCAGAACATGTCATTCGTCAATGAGGGCTATGACAACCTCGGGGAGCTGCTGAGGAGCCGAGCGGCAGAGCTGAGAGGCCTGGTGGACAGGGTGAGGGAAGCCTGGCAGGAGACAGAAGCCATGATGACCTGGCTGAAGGACACCAAAAACAAGTCGGCATCCTGGAACTCACCGGTGACTGAGAAAGATTCAATGAAAACGCAGCTCGAGCAACAAAAGGTGCTGGAAACAACGTTGTTGTTGTTTAAATAATTCGCCTTATGCTGCTTTTACACCAGTTGAGCCGTTACCATACCGGCTCAACTCGACTCGACTCTACTCGCCTTTTTTGGTTTTCCATCGGGCAAAAGTTGTGGATAGTACCTGGTACCTGGTACTATCGCCTATACTGGACAAAGGCATTTATTCTCTTACATGGATATTATGAATGTGTTTTAAAATGTTTTTCTTTTGTTGTTCCTGGAGGCATTTGAAGACGACGTCAACCAAAAGCAAGAACATTTTCACAAGCTGAGGGAGAAGCTTCTGCACTTGATTGAGACCCACCCACATTCTCTTGAAGCAGCAAAATGGAAGGAGACGCTGGCACAGATAGGTATTTAAATCTTAGTATCTAAACCCAGATAGGTCCATAGACCCAGGGTTTGTGTCCAGATGAGAGGTGTCGTGTGAAGCTTGTTGGAAGCTTGAGTTGGCAACCTTTCTTCTCTGCACTTTGGCTCCAAGCATCTGAATCAGATGTTTAATAAGTGTTCTGATTCACAAAACCTCATCAAAGTGGATTAAAAGGTTTAGTCCATGTCGGACCCACAGCACTGCTAGACCTCTCAGGTCTGCTGGCAAAAGGCTCCAAAATATCCCACTGGGTCGATAGGGCATTTTCCATTCCAGCCCCAAGACTCTGGAAGAGCCTTCCTGAAAAGATCAGATCAGCTGAATCTGTTTGAAATGTGAGCAACTACCCCAGCTTTCTAGTTTTTACATATCTTACATACCCATCACCATCTGTATGCACCTTGTACAGTACATGTTCTGTTTTTAATATATGCATTGTGTATCGAACATTTTTGGAACAACGTATGTGTTTTATCCATTTTAAATTGATGTCTTTTATTACTGTCCACTGTTTTCTATAACAAATCTGTTCATCTGTCTTGTATTGTTTCGATTTGTCTATTTTATTCCTGCCGCTCTTTAAAGCACTTTCAATCCAAAAAGAAGATAGAAAGAAAGAGAC
>OMKR01103371.1:0-13287 GCA_900302355.1 Cyttopsis rosea | reverse complement strand
ATTATTTTTACTGCTGTGTGCAGTTGTTCTTGTACTTCTTTTATTATCAATAAATAAATAAATAAAAAATCAAGAGGGTATGACAACAACAACAACAACAACAACAACAACAACAAAAAGATTCCTAATTGCAAAGAAAATAACTGGATCTGGTCATTTCTGGAGGATAGTTTTTATAATTTCACTGGCGTAGAAAAGGCTCTTTGTCTAAATTAAGAACTATATAGAGTCGTCTTCCATGGAAGGGAATCCCCACTGGATGTTGATTCGAGGTGTTGTCCGACATGGGTGATATGAAATGCACCCTTCCTGCCGAGGAGGGGGCTAAATTATTGATCGGGGCCGGGCCCTGCTCTCGGGTTGTCACTGCTTCTTTGTGGAGGCTTCACGCTTCACAGTTTCACACATTGGTTCGGGAAACGTATCGAGTGGCGGCATTGCTGCTGGTGCGGGGCGACCTATTTACTTTGGTGTATTATTTGTTTTTGTTGTTGTTGTTGTTGTTACTTTTATTGCCATTTTTTTCTCCAACCCGTTTAGTCAGCTTCTTTTCTTCTCTTCCGAACCCTCTCAGAAGCAGCGATCTGTCGTTAGAAATAAAGTGAAGCGTTATAGTCCAAACGGGACGCGTCTGACGGCTGTGAAACCCCGTTGCGCCATCTAGTGTCTCAAAGCTGCTGCCATTGCAGCGCTGCATCGTGTTTTTTCCCCGTTTACAGAATAATAAATAATAAGCGACATACAATTTCAAATGGATTTTTCCTTCATCTTTTAAAATGTTTGATTCGCAATATAACACAATACCCGCCCACTCCACCAATCACCCACAAGCCTAACGAGTGTAACAATTTATTAGATGACAATATGAATACTGATGTAAGTGGGTTTTGTATTTATTAAAAATAAAAAAAAACTATAAGTAATCCAACGCACCATCTTTGTACCAAGTTTTTAAACAAAATCTCAATTAATTGGTAATTAGTAGTAATAATATCAACTAGTCGGCGGCGGATTTTGACTGCACAGTGGAGTAAGTAATTATATGCATTAAGATGGAGGCTTTCGTTTCATTACCAGTTAACTGAATGATTTCACACTGATGATTGTACACTTTTAATTATAAGAACATTTTTCAAAATGGCAAAAAAGGACAAAAATCATTTTTTATATAAAAACAATTACCAGGAGTGGGGTTCGAACCCACGCGGACAAATGTCCATTGGATCTTAAGTCCAACGCCTTAACCACTCGGCCATCCTGGTTCGTGCCTTATAAGCGAGACATTGTGTATATATACTAGCTATACCTTTGTTGAAACGAAAGATCTATTTACGTTTAAATTATTAATCCGCATCGCTAGACCAACGTTGATATCAAGATATCAACTATAGTGGCCAACTATAGTAGCTGCGTTAGCGGCCATGTTTGTTGTTCCGTCAAGAAGACGACGCTAATGCTGCATTCCAGTAACACTCGGACAATTGCTTATTCGAGTCGTTAGCCCCCCTTTCCGAGCTAAATGTGTGCCACTGCTCCTTTTCGGGAAGACGTGTACGTCCGCAGTAAATGTGTGTTTGTTTGGCACATCTTGTGAATTCTACAAGCTACAAAACATATGTTACTATAAAATTAAATAAAAACGACAGGGTCGTTTAGACCGAAGTTTGTTTTCAAATAAATACGAGTAAATAAACACGTCGAACGTCCCTAATAAAATGTAAATCTGTCCTGGGGGAACTTTGTTCACCGTTGACGGTGTGTGCCGCCATACTACTGTGCCGTCATGTCTGTTCGTTTCGATCTGCCCCGAAATTTCGATTTGGAATGGCCGTTCCTTTGCATTTTTCCATGTAGGAGGTTGGATTTTTCCGAGTTCAGACTTTAATGGAACGCAGCCTGCAATTATGAGACGTATGCTGCGTTCCGTTGCAATTGGAACTCGGAAAAATCCAAGCTCCTACCTGACGTCACAGCAACATGGCGACACACTGTTGACAGTGAATCAAAGTTCCCTTCAGTGTTGCCAGATCGGATTGACAATTTCCAGCCCAACCACAATCTAAAAATGCGCCAAAACGTATATTGCCAGAAAACCGTTGATGTCCCCGTTAGGCACGGTGCTTTTTTTGTTTCGTTCAATAAGGAAACAGAATAAAATTAAATACATCTAAAATAAAATAAAAACACTTTGATTTGTTTTGTTTGGAGCATTTATTTAACCACCCAATTCTATTTTTTCCAGCCCAACCCACCCAATGCTATTTTTTCCAGCCCAAGGTGCCCAATCTTACAACACTGGTTCCCTTTGCATGGGCTTTTATTTGAGAACGAAACTACTCTGTAGTTTTTATGTTATTTTAACATGCGTTTTGTGCATTTGCTGCTGCGTTTTTCCTGGACAGAGGCAATGGAACAATAGTTAGCTTGCCCTAACTCAAGTTCTATGATCATAGGCGAAGCCCTTTAGCTTCGTCCTTATTGCCTTCCCCGGCGTCCTCATTGACATAAGGCGAAGCCAGTTGTGTCTACGCCCTGCTGTCAAGAGACAAGGCAATTGCTCTGCCGGTACAACCGGCCAACCGATAGGCATAATCAATTCCAAAGTATAATCGATCAGTGGGAATGGTGTTGTAGTCATACGCGGTATCCCGCTTGTTAAAAATAGCATTGTGACTCACCGCTACAGGGAGGTCTGTGATGTATCCAGATCGGTGGTTAAACCAATCACGCACTGTGACTGTCCATCCTCATTTGCTTATCTGGATAAAGAGGTGTGCCATGTATCCTGACCGGTAAGCAGTTCGCACGGACTTATCCGCGTAATGCAGTCCGTGCAGAGGCTAAACGAGGGATGCAGCACCGAGGAGGACAGAGATCTTCCAGATCCATCCAGTAGATAAAATCTGAAAAAGGGGCATGGTGATGCCCATGATGCTACCATTCAAATGCCTTCCACTGACACACCTCCAAACAGGGCAGTGAGCTTTGATGCCAGGTGGCAAAACTTGACCCCTTCCCGTGTCGGCTTGTGTGATGCCGTCACATAACCAATGAGAAAGCGGCTGTATTGACAGGGTTTTTCTCATAGTAGCCCCTGTGGGAAACAAAGACCTGAATTGTGCTCCTTAATTGCAGCTGTGCGCCAGACATATGTATCCAGAACACGAATAGTGCATAAACAATGGAGATATTTGTCTTCCTCGTTAGCGTGTGGTGGCGGGTAGAAAGAGTCAAGCGTGATGTCCCTTGAATGATAGGAGCTCCTGATGTTCTTCAGTATAATAGCCAGGTTAGGTTTCAACGTAGCTTTACACAGATTGCCATTCATAAAAAGCCAGCTAGGGTGAACAGACAGGGCGGCCAGCTACCCCATACGTTTAACAGAGCGAGTTTAGAAGAGGCGCCGTTTTGACAGACAGCTGTTTTAAAGGGATAGTGTCAATCGGTTCAAACCGCTCACTTGTGAGACAGCGCAGTACCAATTCCATGTCCCATTTTGGGGCAAAAGAGAATGACAGGGGTCGGATACCTCTTACTCCCCGTATGAAGTGTTTAATCAGAGGATGGTTAAATGCTGGTTTCTCACTGAAACCATCATGACAGAAATAGCCGATGCATACACCTTTACAGTGGAAGGGGATAAATCCATGTCCAAAAACCACTGGCGATAGGAAAGCATGTACTCCACAGGGCATGAGGTGGGAATGACATTCTGTCCTTCACACCAGCGTTCGAAAGGCCTCCACTTCCCAGCGTACTGAGTGTTGGTAGAAGCCACCCTGGCACTTTGTATTGTATTAATCATTGCAGATGACAAGCCCCGTTGTTGTAGCCTCAACCTCTCAGGTACCAGGCCACCAGTGGCTGGCCGAGAATCAAGCGCTGTTTTATCATTCCCCGTGCCTGAGAGATAGCACCCAGGAAACTGGGTATTGGCCATGGTTCGGTGGTTATTCCCATAAAGGCAAAGCGGAGAAACTGCGTGTGTGCCGGTAGGATGGGTATATGAAAAAACGCATCCTTGAGATCGACTGAAGTGAAGCAGTCCACCGGCATACAGCAGACACTGTGTACTCAGCATGCGGAACTGTCTCTTTACAACAGAATTGGTCTCATTCCCTCTGTCTTTTTGGGAACCTAGAAGTAATGGGAATAGATGCCGGTCTGGCTGCAGAACGACAGAACAGAATTTAGCTTTCTTCCTTAAAAGTGCTGCTATCTCCTCTAAGGCAGCCGCTGCCGTGGTATTTCACGTCACCGCCTGTCTGATCCCAAAAGGAGGGGGAGCATCGCAAACTGCAGCGCGTAACTCCGTCTCAGTGTTCTGTCTAGCCATAGCGGTAGCGAGCACCTGAGATGCCACTCAGGGTAGTATATGGAGAGGGAGGACGCCTCCAAGTGGGGGGCGTTTCCCATAAACTCCTCATAACTTTCCTCTGCCCTCACCACCGCAGACAGAGGATGTGCCTGTCTTGCCCAAGGTGGGCCCTACCCGCTCACACGGGGGTAAGTCAGAACAGCGTTGATATTTTATCACACGGTTCTCATCTCGCTCGAGTTTGGGGAGTGGCTATCAGCTGAGATTCTGTCTGCGGGACCTGTGTAGAGTCTCTGCGGTTCTCATATGTGGGGGGGCGTGGTTATTAGCGGAGGCACTGAGGAGGGTAATGTTATTGGCCGCTGCCACCAATTGTTAATACTCCTCTCCAGGGAGGAGCTGGTGACTTGTTTGGCAGATTGGGCTTCCTGTCTGTCTGCCATACGGCATGAGGGATCAGGACTGCTGCCAACCCGGTCTCCAGACGAGGAATCCCCTTTGGCCGGGCGTCGACGGGCATTTTAGACTTGGATTGAATTTCATGAAGTGGATAAAGATTCTGTACAACGACATAAACAGTAGGGTAAATGTGAATGTTACCTCAGCAGACAGATACAACAGACTTCGCCAAGGCTGTCCCTTATCTGCCTTGCTTCATGGTTTATATGCAGAGCCCTTGGCAAGCTCAATTAGGTGAAATCCATGCATTAGAGGGATACCACTGCCAGGGGGTGAGCGCTTAACGGTCTCACAGTATTCAGATGACATGGTACGACAGTATATGCAGCAGATCGCCTGGAACAAGCTCTCAAAACATTGGAAAACTTCTCCCTTGCTTCAAGGTCAAAAATAAAATAAATAGTAAACACAATATAAATTGGAGCTAGATGAGAGACATAATTGGTGGGTTAAGTCTATGTACATGTCCCTTGGATAAATTAGGTGACTTTTGGACACCCTGAGGGTGACAGGCTTTGCAACTGATCCCAAAAGTTAAACTTGATCAACAATAAAATTGGATTATGGAAAAACAGGAATCTGACTTATGTCGGGAGGGTAATGGGTGTTAAAGCAGACATTCTGCGAACGCTATTACATCTAGTGTATATGTTTCCAATGGACTTCTCTGTGAGGAAACCCACAGAGACAATGTAAAGACAATGTTTAACTTCTTCTGGGGAGGTCATGAATACATACAACCAGAAAGAATCTATCAGCGTACAGACGGTGGTGGGAGAAACATTCCTCTCAAGTTGGATGTCTTGTTTTATTGCAATATATTTCATTTGTTATCTGGTGATTACATGCACAAATGTCGGATAGTATTCCCAAAGCAGAAACTATGCCTGAGCATTTTCAGTACATCGTTAAACGGTCTAAGGGGAATGTGTCAAAACACAGTTTTGTATCAGAAGAAAATAGAGAAGGTATGTGAACATGTGAACACTGGGGAACAGACTAAAAGGCTTGTATTACACAAGAATCTTCCAGTCCGGTCCACCTTATACAAGCACAAGCTGACACGGAATAAATACTGTCCAAGAATTACAAACATCATGTTCTATGGGAATGTTATTTTGCTGTTTCTGTGTGGAAAATGTCGAAACGCCGTATTATCGGTCTCAGTTCAGTCGATTATGAATCAGTGATAGTTTAATTTGAAATGTGGACAAGAATCCCCTTCTGCCCTTGGCGACATGAATCGCTCTGGCCAAAGCCAAACTGTGGAACGCCAGGCGAACGGTCTTCAACGGTCCAGTGGAATGGATAGACTGCGGGGTGACGAAATTGGTTGGAATGGAAAAAGGTTTGACATAGAGAAGTGGGGCTGGGACTGCATTAAAGACAGATGGAGGATATTCTATCCGACAGATCACAAAGCTGACGTTAGAACAGGATGGACGCCGTTTTGTTTTGCACTTTAGTTAAATCATGTTATTGTTTCTCCAAAAATCTGTTCTCATGCAAAACGGGGCAGGACTATTGATGCACTTTTATTTGACCGCTGTATTGTTCAGATGGTACATTGTGATATGCCCTCGTTACAGGAATTGCATCCTTGTACTGTACATTGTTTTGCACTTTTGTTAAATAAAATTGATATTTTTCCAAAAAAAAATAAAATAATAATAATTCTAATCTGTTCTCATCTGACACGTCCCCTACCACATATTTAATTGCTTTTTGGAACAGGGGCTTGTTCCGTCCGCTCCACGCATCGACCTGGCATTGCAGCACCTCCAGGAACGTTGCACCAACATGTGGGGGAAAAAAATCCCATTTTTCCATTTGTTCTGGTACGTGCTGCTGTAGCATTAGAATTTCCCTCTGGGGACGAATAAACCACATTCAATGCATCTCAAATGCAAATCCCAAGGATTCGTATAGTATCTGTCAGTGTTTTGTTTCTTTTGTGCAGGTACTGCAACTGTTCGACATCAACTGCTTTACTACAACACAGGCTTGCTTCTCTCTTTCTTTGTATGCGCACAACTATTTCACATGTTCCTCAAAGGGCCACAGAACAAACTGTTAGGTGGTGGACATGGAGACAGATAGGGAGGGTAAACACGCTTTATTGGTCATCAGATAAACATACAATTTCAATGTTGACCTGCACGGCTGGTACTTACTGTAACACACCTAAAATTCTGTGTAGAGAACACAATAATACTGAATATCGATTGCAGATTTAGTAGGTAGGTATTGCCATTATTGCACCTTTCAGCCTTCCATATATCTTCACACAATGGAATAATTTCCATTTTCATTTATTCCTCGAATATCATTTAATAAAAGTAAGCATAAATACATCCAATTTCTGTAATTTATCTAAATGTTTTCTCCCCCTACATAACAGGCCTCCAACATGGAAGACAGGGGCAGCACTGCTGGAAAGGGTTCTTCTTCTTGTACTGCAGGGCCGTCTTGATATGAACGTTGATCTTATCTATGTAGTCCTGAGTTCCGCACACGTTGGCCTCGATGTTGTCCAGCATGGAACCCTGTTCCTCCACCATCACGGCCATGCTGAGGAACAGCTCGTGGACCTCCTTCATCCTGGCCTCCAGTTCTACCAGCTCCTTGTGTCGGCCCTTGATCTCGCACAGCGCCCACCTGGACGAGTGTCCTCCATTCATCTGCAGACTCTGGGACAGCTCCACCCAGCCTTCGCCGCCCTTGTCCACCAGCGTGTTCAGTCGCTCGTCGCCGATGTCCGCCCCCATGATGGACGCCTGCCTCTGGAGCCGCTGCCGGCACGTCTCCCTCTGCATTACCTCAGCCCTGCCGTAGTCGGCCATGACGGCCTGAAAGGCCCGGGTCAGCGTTTGGTGCTGTGTGCGGGCGATGCGGCTTGTGGCCGAGGCGGGACCTTCCTCTTCCTCCAGCTGACGGCTCCGCTCGCCCAAGGCCCGGAGGCGGGCGTGAAGGGCCTCCCCGCGCTCCTGGACCCCCCTGGCGATGGAGTCCGAGTCCAGCTTGAGGAGGGTGAGGCGGCGCGTGCTGGAGCCGAAGCGCTCGTTGTGTCTGGCCAGGCGCTCCACCTCCAGGGAGAGCTGGGAGATCTCCTTGCGCATGGCGTGGGCCTCCTTCAGGATAACGTCCATGGCGGCGGGGCTGTCGAAGACCACGGCATCTTGAGAGAGATCGGCCGCGTCCGCGTCGTACTCGGGCCCGTGCGCCCCCGTCTCAAAATCGTCCTCTTCCTCCTCCTCCTCCTCTCTGATTCTCTGCAGCGTCTCTAGCCTGTCCCGCATTCTGCCTGGGAAATGACGTGGGAACATGAAACGGTTAATGCTGCATTGAGCCAAGTGGCCTTCAAGGGCCCAAAGCTCAATCAGGTCAAGCAGATCACAATGAAAACATCAAACATCCATGCATTTTATTGTTCTGTTGGGTATTCTCTTGGTCCATATTACTCAGAACAACGTCCATTGAAGAACTTCCCAGAAGGTTGAAACATTAGGGACTATGGGGGGGCGTACATTGGCCCTAGTTTTAGGTTAATATTTAAATTCCAAGAAAATAAGTGAGTTTCTTTCTGTGCGTGCCCTTGCTTCATTCACCAAGAGAAACAACAGATGCATTGTGTTAACTCTCTGTGATTTGTTAACAATCACACTAGTCACAATGTGCCTAATGCAAGGAATGCAGGAACAAGGAAGCAAAAAAGCGCCCGTGGGCAAACATGTGTCGCCATCACATGGATTTACAAATTTATGTCCAGAAAGCAACCAAAACATATCCATTTATAGATGTCTAACATTAGAGATTCACTTTTATGTCTGCTTCCTTCTTCACCTTTCTCTATCACTAATCAATTAACACAGAGTCGTCGACCGTCTTACCAGACAGACAAAAAAAATCACTTCCTCATGATGACACACTCCCAAAATTGTGAAAAAGCAGTTTATTACGCTGCTAAATTCGTCTCTTACACATTGAATTGTGTATATTTTGTGATATTCAAGCTCTCCTTTACAGCTGAGCCACTCCACCTCTGATTGAGTCCATAGTCCATCAATTACCCGATTGTTCCCAGGTGCCTCTTCATGCCCGACAATAACTAAATATTTCAAAGATGTTACATTCAATATCTTACCTCTTCTGAACGACCGCCACCAGATCAGGGAAACAATTTACTCTCCTCTATGTGTTTTCATCGGTGTCATTATTTAGTCCGAGGAGCTAGTGGCAACATCTTCCACCACCTGAGCAGGAATTGCTAATGTGTAGATTGCTCAACCCTCCTCAGGTGACCATGCTGCCACAGCATTCCTTCACAAGGACTCGACCACACAGCATTTTTGGAGGGTTGCACATTGCGCATATGTATGCACATGGACGCATTTTAAAATGTTAAATATTCGAACATAATGAGAACGAAGGGGCAAAATGGCCATAAAGGAATTACTTTTCCAACCTCTGCCTTTATATGATTAACCGTAAAATTGCAATTTTCCCATGGGGGACAATAACATGCCAGTCATCTCATCTATAACTGATTTAAATTAAACAAACTATTTTAATTAAATAAAATGTATTACAAATAGAATGCAAATACAAAAGAGGACACTTAAATAATAATATAATAACCTTTATTTGTACCAGCACTTTTCATGTAACTCAAAGTGCTTTACATTAAAAGAAGGCCACTAGATAGTGACAATAAAAGCAAAGCAAGCGAAATGCATTTACAAAGTAGAATAATGAAATAATTAAATAATTAATATTTTATAATGTATTTAAAAACAGGGTAGGAATAAGCGTTCCTCACCGAAGTATTTTCTTATTGGATTTTACCGACACCCAAAATGCACAAAATAAAATAAACTTTAAAGACCGATTATACTATCAAACACAGCACTGGCTATAAGCAGCAATAGTGACAAACTATTTAAATGTAAAAAATTGGTATATATATTATTTTATGTGCTTGCGTGTGGACATGGGAAAGACTGAGAAAGAAAAAACTATCAATATGTGTGTTGATGTCCAGATTTCATGTACACGTGTATCATCCATGCCACCAACGAATAGACACAGTAATTTAATTTAATAATATATGCAAGATAAATGACATAGCAGGGTTAAGAACACTTTATTTTATTGATGCTCTCTTTGTCATGGTTGGTCTTAAAGGTGCAGTGTGTAGAATTGAACCACTAGCAGTGAGGTTGCAGATTGCAACCAACTGAATTCCCCTCCGTGTTGGTGCAACATGGCGGCGTCCGTGTAGGATAAGCTATGGTGGAAGGTGGAAACGCGTAAGTCCCTCTCTAGAGCCGGTGTTTGGTTTGTCCGTTCTGGGCTACTGTAGAAACATGGCGGTCTCCGTGGAAGGGGCTCCAGCCCCCATGGAGATATAAACGGCTCATTCTAAGGTAACGAAACCACAACAATTCTTATTTTTATGGGATTACACACCAATTAATACCTACTTATGAATATTCCGTTCCATTTCTGCCAAGTCCATTCTGCAAAATGCCACTAATTCTACACACTGCACCTTTAAAAGACTGGCCTGAAGAATGTCTGGTCAGCCATTAAATGCAGAATTTATACACGTTAAAAACATGACTTAATAACCATAGCAACAATAATTTCTTAAAATTGGGTTGTGAGTGTTAACGCATAGATCACAATGTTAATGGGATTTATTGTGTCTGGACTAGTCTTTAGCTTCCTGGAATTGTATTAGTTCATTATACTTTACTATTCTTATAATCCCTATTCTGTATGATCGAAAAGACGCATTATCTGAGTCATTGAATCATGATTTTATATACATCTTTAATAACAACATGCAAGACATAAATACAATCTTTTAAAACAAAGGTTTGATCAAAACATTTTTTACAGCAAAAAGTTACATTATAATATGGTTTTTGGAGCCTTTTCTTTATTTTCTGAAAGGTCCAAAGCGTGACCGTGTTAGCACTATTTCTTTATTATCCATTTTTACTCGGGCTTTGTGGCCCCTCACCCCAACCCCTTTACTCTTTCATTCATAGCAGGGGAAGCAACTGCAGAACATCTTTTTGAAGGGGTTGTTCTTGTCGTGGCGCTTGGCCTGGCTGAACTTCACCAACGCGTCCTGAATGGCCATGTCCGTCTTTTGGATGTTGGTCTGGATGGAAGTCAGCATGGGGCCCTGCTGCTCCACCAGAAGTGCAATGTCCAGGAAGATCTCGTGGATGCTGTTGATGCGGGACTCCAGGTCCACCAGGTCCTGGTGGCGTTTCTCGATCTGGGTCAAGGCCGACTTGGCCGTCTTGCCCTCGATGGAGAGGCTCTCGTTGAAGATGTTCCACTGGCCCGTCTCGATCATCTCCTCCACCTCGTCGCCGGTCACCTCCCGCCCCACGATCTCCATCTGCCTCTGGATGTGGGCCTTGCAGCTCTCCCGGTGGCTCATCTCCGCCTCGTTGTAGTCGAACATTGCGTCGCGGAAGCCGTTGCTGAGGCAGGCGTACTGCGTCCTGGCTATACGCGAGACGGCGGCGTCGGAGCCGTGCTCTTCTTCCAGCCTGTGGGTTGTGTCGTCCATGTCGCGCAGGCGGGCCAGCACGCCCTCCGCCCGGCCCTTGATGTCGGCAGCGATGGCATTGGAGTCCCTCTTGATGGCGCTCATTCGGGTGGTGCCCTGGAGCACGCGGGAATTCTGTTCGCGAAGCCGCTTGACTTCCAGGCGGATGAGCTGGACCTCGCGGTGGACGTCCTGCGACTGGGCGAAGACCTCCTCCAAGGCGGGGCTGTTGTCGAACACCACGGCCTGGTGGGCGAGCTCCTCCTCCAGGTCCACGTTGCTGAAGGAGTCGGAGGCCGTGGACTCGGCGTACTCCATGGGTTCCACGTGGCCATTGGACAATTCCTGCAGGTTGCTCAGTCTGTCCCTCATGGCTGGGCTGTTGGAGGGAGATGGAGAGACAATTAAAGAAGAAGATTGAAGATCCAGAAGATTTTATTAATCCCCGTGGGGAGATTTGTCGTTCTGCATTTAACAGTTTGAAACCATCTAGGGACGGTGGGCAGCCATAGCAGGGCGCCCAGGGACCAACTCCAGCTCTTGACCGATGCCTTGGTCATGGGCGGGAGTGTCTATCCCCAACATGCAGGTCTTTAAACATGGGGATAACACACTAGTGAGCGATAGAGTAGATGAGGAGTGCTGAACGACTGAAGGGTTGGACTTCATTTCAAAACACATAGCAGACATTCCCAAAGACAGAGAAAGCAATCACATCCTAAAATGTATCTAATAAAATCGGGCAGTAAGCAATATTAATGCAATGGGGAGTTGATACCGGTGGCACTGGCGCGATGCTAGTGTCTGCCTCAAATTTGAAGTTGTCACACCAGTTTAAACCCTTGTTCTTCTTCCTTAACATCACCACACACCCAATACCAGTCCGACAGGTTCTCAGAAGGAATACCTCAAAGTGGCTTTCCATCCAAACTGGTTTTATTTCTTTTTTTCTTTTTGATAATATCCAAACGGATCTTTCTCTCACCGGGGTGAAGAAAACGAGAAAACACGTTCCCGTTTGGGATTACAGCTCCATAAGTCCTCGCACTACGCTGACGTTAAATGATTTAAAAATGGTAAATGTCTTATTTTATTCGCTGCTTGATCTTATATTCTCTGCCCCTTTTGTTGTCGAGATGGTTAATACTACAAGCAGAACTTCCCTAAGGGGGTTACTTTGGGGTAGTGATATGACCCCATCCTATGGGGGGGTCATATCACTATGTTACCCACAGTCCGAGCTTGATCCCAAATTCTATCAGAATAGTCAAATTATTTCAAAACAAAGCAGGAAGAGGATTGAAAAATAACAATATGATTAAATCAGAAAACAAATAAACACACAGAAACATATAACATGGGATGTTTGGATCCACAGGGTAAAACATATATGTGCACTAGGAATAAACCCAATGACCACTTACCTGTTGGCATCAGCTTGGTAACAATAACCAGACTGTCCCTGTAATGCGTGGGGGCCCGGAGCCGCATCCCACTCCCACGGCTCAGTGGGGAATGTGGCGATACCCG
Organism: Cyttopsis rosea; assembly: GCA_900302355.1. Lineage (NCBI taxonomy): Eukaryota > Metazoa > Chordata > Actinopteri > Zeiformes > Parazenidae > Cyttopsis > Cyttopsis rosea. The sequence goes on along the minus strand of OMKR01103371.1, from coordinate 409 downwards.
CGCCTGAGACGCGGCTACGTGCTTCTCCTCGGGCGCCGTGACACCACGTGGCTCAGGAATGAAGGAGAGTGGGTTCGGCTCTGACGTCATGCGGGACCGATCGAGGCTCGGCCACGGCCACGGCCACGCCCCCGCACGAGGTGAAGCAAAACGTGACGTCATCTCACTTGGAGCGATCAAATGTTGAGGGGCAGTGAAATTAATCAGCAATTAAATGTGCCATTTTATTTTGAAAGATTACAGGAAAATATTCAAATGGATATAATAAATACCATTTATAATAATAATAATAATAATAATAATAATTATTATTATTATTATTATTATTATTATTATTATTATTATTGATGATGATGATGATGATGATAATAATAATAATAATAATAATAATAAGTAAAAATAGTTTATG
>OMKR01103370.1:0-21126 GCA_900302355.1 Cyttopsis rosea | reverse complement strand
CAAGAGTTGAAATCACAAGAAAGATCTCCAGCACATGGGCCTGTTAAGAAGAAGAAGAATGATTTATTCATCACATGTTTTTTTTTTTTTTACCACACACATGCGGAGGGTGACACACACACACACACACATGCAGGAGTGGCGAACGATGAGATACAGTCTCTGCATTTATCCCATCCTGGCCGTCTTTCCTCCAGGGGCAGCCAGGAGCAGTGGGCAGCCCTCACTTTGTCGGCGCCCGGGGACCAATTCCGGGTGGTGGGTCCGTGTCGTGGTCAGGGACAGGACAGGAAGTGTTCTGCATGTTTTTAGTCAGGGTCCTTATGTTGGAGGAGACCCATGCGGACACGGGGAGAACGTGCAAACTCCACACAGAAAGGCCCCTGATCGGGAGATAACCCACCGGAGCACGGTGCCAACAGCGCCCCAGGCGGGAATCGACCCCAGGACCTTCTTGCTGTGAGGCAGCAGTGCAAGCACTGTGCCACCGTGCCCCCTACTATGTACTATCAGCAGTATTTGAACAATTTGCAGATTAATCTCGTGTGTGTGTGAATCTTGCGTCCTAAATATAAACTTTTGACATGTGAATTATTGAACAAATTGTTGACCTCTGTGAAATACTATATATATTATCCTATGAATCATTTCTTAGTAGAGCAGTTTCATTAGAGACCCTACGTTTACCTTGTGCTGCTTCACTGAACAAAAGACGACTGGTATGGCCAGTGATGACACTAAATGAGTGATTCTTTACATTGTCACACGTCTTCGGTACAGTTACTGGCAAAGATTTTGACTTTTCCGTTTGAATTCTCTGGGGTGGAGTTGTCTTATTTCTTTGCTACTGGATGCTTCACAGTATCTACCAGCCTCCTCTGGTTTGATGTCAATAATATCTGTTTGTAGTCCAGTAATGTCAAATATCGGTTGACTATCAATGAATGAATGTGCACAAGATCACAAAAATGCCTATAAACGGAAACAATGTTATTGTAGTAAGCTACATAGCTGTTAGGTGAGCCATATTGCTGGACTCCAACTCTGCTGCGTGCATGTGAATCTACAATTGCATACCACGGTCCATCGAAATATCTATCTAATGATGCGAGGAATCGGTCTTTCTTTCTTTCTCTATGTATGTATGTGTGTGTGTCCTTCGATTATCTTGACAACCGTTCATCCGATCTACTTCACACTTGGCGGGTGTATCGCTGGGGATGCAAGGACGTGCGGTGTCGAAGTGCAGCGTTGGTGCAATTTGGACACGCGACACGTGTAATATTGATAAACTTTGATTAGTCTTTGTCAGCGTTGCAAATTCTGAAATGTGGAATCCGGAACTACCGGTATGTCACAAAGAAGGAATAATTCCGAACAGGCATGTTTGGAACAGCACTGCAGGATGGAAGGAGGGAAGAAGGAAGGAAGGAGAGAAGAATAAAAGAATGAAGGGAGGGAGGGAGGAAGGAAGGAAGGAGGGAAGAAGGCAGGAAGGAAGAAAGGTCCTCTGTCATTATTAGCCCGTTCCGAACAGGCAAGTTTTGAACGGGCACTGCACTAGTGCTTAATGATTGCACATGTGTTACCAGAAATTGTTAATAAGCAGGCACATCATTTATAGTCATAGTGATCAGCACAAATCCGGAGAGTAAACGGCTCAGCATACGTTGTTTTGGAGGCATATATCTGACCTGGAGCCCTGGAGGCATCTACCTGCGGCGCCCTGCTCCAGCTAATGGACTCTCATACTGTCTAAACTATAACATTGTATAGTACATTAATAGTTAGTATACACACAATAACCTATGATTTGTATGTTGCCTATGTTGTATGTATGTTGCTGTGTATGATTCACTGCAGACCAAGGGGATGTCGTTGATTTTTAATGAAATGTGGATCTGTGAAGCCCTTTGAGACTGTATTGTGATTAAGGGCTATACAAATAAACCTGATTTGATGATTTGATTTGATGTTTTGAAAGTTGTATTACAGAATGTATATTTTCTTGGCAATTCTGTTATTGCAATACACTGTAATCTCATCCTGGAACATTATCTTTTATTTTATCATCTGTTTTCACCCTGATGAAATGAGCCTCTTAACACCGACATGTGTGGGAAATCAACAGGTATATTGAAATTGAATATTTTTGCAACTTTTTTTTCTATGTTCTAGTATTTTTCAGAGTTTTCAGAGAGTATTTTTGTATTTTTTTAAGAGGACAGTGACTGACCTCTAAAGCACGTGCGGCCCACCGCTTCTTTGCTGCCTTGGAGTTTCAGCTTATCGGTGGCATCTGGAACACAAGAAACACAAAAACAATGCAATTATTTCATAAAACGAACACAACAGGTACAAGTTGTTTTCACTGTTTAATTTATTGTAGTTATATTTATATGTAACTACAACTCAGGAAGACAAAATTTAATGACCAAATTAATTGTCAGTAATGGAATACCTGGGAATATGCTGGGAAAAGGTCAAATTCAAAATAACCATTATAGAGTATATTTATTTGGCTGTGAACCAGGTTTTGTCATTGATATAAGTCACCCTGGCGCGTGTCGGTATACAGCCGTCTTCTCAGAACCTGATATATGACGTCCCAGAGTCGGTGTATTCAGCCAGACTGCGATAGGCGATTCTGAACATTCTGAGTCAGACCTCCACATATATATATATACACTATCGGATGATAATGTCAAAAATGGCTCTGCTCCAACATTTTCGGTCCTTTTGGGCTTTCGGGCGACAGCCCCCCCAAAGTCACAGCACAGATAAAACAAATGATGTCACAAAGGGTCCCGCTTCACCACTCCCGGCACCTTCAACAGGCCAGTTCTGTTTTTTTCACTGACAATGCCGACAGATATAGAGCAAAGTGGATCAAACCTGGCCCACGGCATGTGTAGACAGTTCCGAATACAACTTATATGAATTTGTGTCTGTGGCTTCAACGGTTTCTGAGTACCAGACATTATCACATTTCAGTGACATGTGATGTGTCTAGGAGAAAAATAATCTTAACAAAAACAATAGGGTTCCGGCACTTTGGGCCAGACCCCTAATAATACATGTACAGTATATGTATGTTTTTTTTTTTTTACCATATATGGTATATATATTTTACTATATATGGTAAAATATATGAAATGTGTTTTCGGGTGGAAATGGCTTGTGAAAGAAGAAGTTTTTCAGGAGGGGCAACTCGGGACAAGGAGTCATAGAAGAAGAAAATTAGAGAATGTTGAAAAGAACCAACGGGATAAATGTCATCGCCATGATTTCCATCAAGGTCTTGGTGGGAAACCAAGTGCGCCGGCTAATTGTCAAATAAAAAGTTGGGGACAGACTCATAATTTTGTATTAATGTTAGGTCCTAATGGCGTTATGAGATTTTGCTTTTGTATGGAGCTCATCCGAGATGGAACATTTCATCAAGAAAAATAGGAAGGGAAGAAGATATTCAGAATTTACATTTTATGAATTCTCACTTATATAATCAATAAATCATAATTTTTCTCACATAACCTATGCTCACAAGGTGACCCGGTGCAAGAAGGGAAGAGATTCCCCTCTAAGCACAGGGTGAGAAGAAGGTTGCGCTATCCTCTGGGTTAATGATCTTGTTATTTCCCATTGCTTTATTATCTATTTGTGTGTAGAGATTAGACAATATGGTATAGGTACACACTAGTGAGTGCTGGGGCAAGCCAGGGTCTTGCTTTGGTTTTGGGGGACATCCCACTCTCCCACTCTGATTATTTAGTTTCATATACTGATTATTTACTACAAAGGGAATAGCCAGGGGATTGGAAAACAACTGACAGACCGAGTACTTGTCTTATCTGCTATAGCCATCTTGTACCTGCACGATAAGATTGTAAATTGAATGCGCCTGAAAGCGCTTGGACTACAACTGTTAATTATTGTATGAGGAACTATGTCACATCTTGTCTTGAATAGTCAAGTCAAGTCAAAGTCAAATGGATGCCGAGTGAGCAACATTAATAATATGAATCATACAAATCAACATAAATACAACATTCAACATCAACAACATACAAATCATAGGTTATTGTATTTATATACTATGCAATGTTAAAGCTCGACAGTATAACAGTCTATTTGCTGGAGCAGAGCGCCGCAGGTAGACGCCTCCAGGGCTCGAGGTCAGGTAGATGCCTCCAAGGCTCCTCCTCCACATCTGGAAAGTGCCTATTGAGGAGAGAGAGAGAGAGAGAGAGAGAGCAGCAGAACACAACAGGCCAACACACAGACGTACCAGTGCTAAGGGGTAGATGCAGGGTGAGAGAGTCAAGCTAACAGGACAGGTGTGGTTAACCAAATGCAAGGATGTAAAAATGAGTCTTGATTTAAACATTTCTACCGAAGTAGCAGCTCTGATTTCCACAGGTAGGTCGTTCGAGTCAGGCTGGTCTCGCAGGATCAATAACCAGCATCTCAGTTTTCTCTGAGTTGAGAAGCAAGAAGTTACAAGACATCCACTGTTTAATTTCAGCAAGACACTCCTCTAGAGTACGACAATTGCGCGGGTTAGTAAGTTCAAAAGGCATGTATAGTTTTGTATCATCAGCATAACAATGAAAGCTAAGATTAGTTTCAATGTTGGGTGCTCTGGCAACAGGTAAACACACTACTGTGGCTGGCCTTCTAAGCTTGACGTGGCGGATGATGGAGTCACCTATGACTAAGGTGCGGGAGCCGGGAGGACTAGCTGGGGTAGGACTAGCTAAAGGGGCAAATCTGTTAGAAACCTCAACAGGCTCTCTACAGCTAGCAGGCCGCTTAGGGCTAATGTTAGCCTGGCTAGTGGGCCGTCTGTCACATCTAAAGTTATCAAATGACTCTGCTCTAACTGACGGACACAGTTAGAGCTAGAGGCTGTCCCTGCTAGAAGCTGTCCCTCTAGCAGGGACAGCCTCTCAAGGAGCAGGGTGCACGAGGAAGTCCATACTCACTGCTATATCGGAGCAGCATGCAGCGTCTCGGATTGTTTGTAGCTTATAGCTGCTAGCTGCTAGCCGATGTAGCTCATAGCCGGTGTAGTCCGAGGTTCGCGGAGCCTCACCAACACACTCGCGGGAGCCGAATCCGAGACTAGCAGATACCAGTGGATTGAAATAGATTCCAGTAAACGCCGGTCCGTACAAGAGACGAACAGAAGCTTGGAAGCACCGAGCACAAACAAGTAGTTTAAACCAGTAAATTCAACTCCAGAAGCTACGATTTGTAAAAATTGTGAGTGAATGAAAAGTCGTTTAATACAACTTCACCAAACAGCAGAAGTCAGCGGGACGCAGCACTCGTCTGGGACCGGAAGTGACAACACATAAGCAGGCCTCCTTAGTGCTCAGCATATATTTGTTGCTAATGCCACGAACCCTTTGTACTTCTCCTGTGTACCCTGCGGGGTGCACTTGGACAAAGATACCCAGCTGTTATTACATTTACTTGAAAGCTTCAAGAAGTCGTTACTTCGACTTATTTCTCTCATCCATCAGCCAGTGAACCTGTAGGCTGCGGAGGCCTGACCCAGAGAAAATCTTCCACAATTTGGCGAACTAAGCCAGGAGGGCTGCACTCCAGATCCGAGCTGAGGTGCTTCTGTTCGACTAAAAGTAGTGTTGTGTCTGCCTTCAAAGGTGATGTGAAGATGATGGAAGGATCTCCGCTGACACAGACTTGATTATATAGGATTTGATTTTATTACAGAGAAGTTCAGCGTCAACCCAATTAAAACATCTCGGGGTGAGAGCGACCCGGTTGGAGGTCCGCAATCTGCCGCACATCTCCTTTGTCCAAACTTTTAAGGGACCCGAACCTCTGGAGAATATCTTCACGGTTTAAACATGTCAAGCAAGAATGGAGGGGACAGAGGTCTTCCTGCTTATCTCCGAGTCCAGAGGCCTCTTAGGAAGGGAGCCCCTTCATTCCAGACTGACTGGTACCGAACAGGCTTCTCCACTGTCGTATATCAAACCCCCGCAAGCCGAAGCCACGCACAGCACACAAATCGTTATACAAGTCAAAATTGACAACCCCTACTAAACGTTGGTGCACCACAGTATCCAACAAACCGGCCTCAAGGTAAGCAGTTGCCTATTTAAAAGACTGCTTTAGTGTTGGATGCTTTACCGTGGTGCTTTACTCTGGCGAAGGCCGGACCCTTTATGTTAAAAAGGCTTGTTGTGATCAGTTGTTGTGATCTGAGGCTTGGGTTGGATTGAAGAGAGTTTCTGAAGCATATGAGCTCGGGGAACATCAGTTGACACCACGGGTTTTCAGCAGAGTTCCATAGGTCTATTGGTACAAAACATTTATGGGGACTCACAGGGAAGAAAATGGGAGGAGGGAGAAGGAGGGAAAATAAGACGAGAGAGAGAGAGAGAGAGAGAGAGAGAGAGAGACAGGTAAAATCACACAGAAGAGTAGAACCGTCTGATCTGCAATCATATCAAGGAACAGCCATTCTGTTTACGCTTTAAGGGCTGCGAACACCCTCGGACACAGAGGTCACAGACTGTTAGACATGTAAACATAACCAGAGTGAGAGTTGTTCTCCCTTTGAAATACAATATTGATATTGATATATGATATTTAGGATATATTTTCTGCATAGAATATTTTAAGAATTAAGAATTAAGAATCATTTATTGTCATACATTTTTACCACACGCATGCAGAGGGTGGAGACGACCCGAACACACACACACACACACATGCAGGAGTGGTGAAACGATGACATACAGTCTCATCATCTCTCTGATTTTTCCCATCCCGGCCGTCCTTCCTCCAGGGGCAGCCAGGAGCAGTGGGCAGCCCTCACTTCGTCGGCGCCCGAAAATATTTCCCAAAAATATTTCTGAACCTAACTGATGTGTACAAAAACACAATAAATTTAAAAAAAAGATGATACAACCAGGCCAAAAGGAGGTGCCCTCTGTGCCCTCTGCCTAATTAAAAGTATGACTAAGACAGGGAGATAGGCCCGCTTGTGCCTTAATTACCACCCCGGTAGTGCTGAAGAGGTCTGATTGCACCGAGAGAGGGAGGCCCGCTTGCGCCTTAATAAATAGCCCGTTTGTGCTAAATATATAGAGCCGGTTTGTGCCTATATATGAAAATAACAAAACCAAATAAAAATGATCTAAACTATGAATTGTGGGGAAAAAGAGAGAAACCGGTTATATCAGTCTCCTGAACCGCTGCGGCTCAAGAGTCTGACTCAATCTGAAGCTGCTTTTCTGTGTTTGTGTGTCTGCTTCTATATGTTGTGTGTGTGGGAAGTGAAATTTGTAGGAAGAACAGGTAGGAAAAAGACAAAGAGAAGAGTTTTACATTTTTTATTAAGATTTTTAAATGTTGTATTTTGGACATACAGACGAAAGGATTTACGTTAATTTAAAAATAAAATACATAATAAAATAAAATAAAAAATATATATTGATATAATATTGAAATGGGAACTGATTTGTGAAAGGGCGTGTCTAGTTTCCACTGTAAACACGCCCATTCTTTCAATTGCAGGGTGTCACCATGAGATGGCGCTAACTTCACAAAAACACATTCAGGAGAAACTTTATGAAAGTTGAAAGTTGAAAGTTTCAGCGTCCAAAGTTCTTGACATAGCAAAAATAAAACAACACAGACAAATTACAACAATGAAACTATAAAATATTAATAATCAATAAATAAAAGTCAATAGAATAAAACAAAACAAAATAAACACCAGGGGTAAAAGTAATGTAATCTTTATTTTAAGGGACAGGTGGCAAGATTATTTACGTAATTTTTTCGAGAGGTAATTCATTTCGCCAAGTAAACAGCTCCACCATTTATATTTTAAAAAGTACACACGGCCCCATCTATCTATTCAGTAAATGTCAAGTCCCCCCCCCATACAGGCGCCCCTAGTGACAACAATGATTAGAACTTAAAAACTAAAGATACCCTGTATAACATAAATTAAAAGCCAGATTAAACAAGACTTATCCTATCCATATCCTATTATTGGCCAGACCACTCACAACATTACCATTTTGACATGTTTGGGTAGGTAGGCCAAAAAATGATTTTTTTAAAAATTATTTTAATTACCCTTTTTCTTAAGCTCTGCCTTAAACTATCGATAAAAGCTAGCTTTGGAAAACAGTGATCAGGTGATTGGGGAGATGGGAATGCTGTTTGCATATGCTTGGGCCACGAATTAAGGCAGCTGAATAGCCGAATTATATACACATTTTCACCTCTCTCAGTGAAACAGGGTTGTTTGCTCCATTGGAATATGGACATTTTTTTCTGGACTTTACTTATTTTTTCTTTCAAAATTGCATGTTATGAAATGTAATGTAAAGTTTTGAAATTTTTCAATACGGTGGTGAAGAAACTGCTATTATATCGAATACATTAAATTAAAAAATATATATATTATTCGGTTTTTATATTATAATTTTATATATTACATTTTCAGGGTTTTTTAGCTCTTTATTTTAAGGGATGGATGGCAAGATTAACGTAATTTTTCTTTAATTAAAAAAACAAAAGTAAACAACTTTTAATGAAAAGAAAGGCCCCCATCTAGCTATATACAGTAAATGTCCCAGAGATTTATCAGAGATGTTGCAATATGATTCAATAGGCTTTATATTTTTGCCATTTTTGCAGAGAGTAATGGCCAAGTGCACAAAATGAAACTAAAGTAAGAACAAGTAACAAGTGTGACCTTGTGTTGGCTGTGAGACCTGTTGCTGATAGCCCATTAAGCGTGAGCAAAAAGGTTCACTGTGATGCAAATGTGTTTGGGCTCCCAAGCTCAGCAGCACTGTCTGTTTCAACTGATTTCACCAAAGAGTGACATGTGCAGTTTCCTAAGACACAGCAACACAGCTAATCGTTGAGAAAGTAAACTGTGATCGGACTGATCCTAATTGTTATAGGCCTATTTCTATTTTGCCCTGTATATCCAAGATTTTGGAAAAACTCATAAATAGGCAATTTACATCAGGTATGCAATCTGGTTCAGTAGTCTTATCTGTTTGTGCTACTACGTAGTTGTTGCTTGCCTTGCCACAAGAATTTCATTGTCCAGAATGACCTTGTGTTGTACTGTACATTTGACAATAAAACACTTTGAACTTTGGTTTCCGGTCTGGGCATGGCTGTGTCACTGCAACTCTTAAGGTCCTCAATGACATCATTACCACTCTTGATTCCAAACAGCATTGTGCAGCAATTTTTATTGATCTAGCAAAAGCATTTGACACAGTTGACCACTCGATTCTCAGAGACAGACTTGGTAACATTGGTGTTAACTCCCATCCTTAGCCTGGTTCTCCAACTACAGTATTTGTCTGGTAGAACCCAACGTGTTAAATCAGAACACCACCTGTCTCAGCCCTTATCTGTCACTAAAGGTGTACCTCAAGGCTCCATTCTTGTCCCCACTCTGTTCTCTTTTTATATAAATAACAATGTTAGTGTCGTAGAATTCAAAGATTAATTTGTATGCAGACAACACAGTTTAATATTCAGTCACACCTTCCCCCGATGCTGTTCTGCGCTCTCTTCAAGACAGCTTCAATAGTACACATGTGGCCTTTTCTAGGCTTAACCTTGTTTTGAACACATCTAAAACAAAAGTTATGTGGTTCGGAAAAAAGATCTGTTATCCCTCCTGGAAACATCACAACAACAAATGGCTCAGCTTTGGATACAGTCACCTCGTATTAATACCTCGGCATCTTGTTAGATAATACACTTTCTTTTTCTCAGCATTTGTTATATCTTCAATCAAAAATAAAAGCAAGACTTGGCTTCTTTTTTAGGAATCGCTCTTGCTTTACTCACTCTGCAAAACGCTCCCTGGTCTAAATGACCATTCTCTCATTGTGTGACTATGGTGATGTCTTTTACATGCATGCAAGCAAGAGTGTCCTTGATCGCCTTAATGTTTTGTACCACTCAGCAATTAGGTTTGTCACAAATGCCCCCTATTCAACTCATCATTGTGACTTATACACTGTAACTCTGTAAAGTGGCCATCGTTACACAGTCAACGAGAAATTCATTGGCTTACACTCGTTTACAAACCCTCCTTGGTCTGACTCCTTCAAATTTGATGCAACTGCTAAAACCATCATCTACTTCCTATAACACCAGAGCTGCTCATTATATCTTGCTATGTGTTCCCCGTGTATACTTCTTCTTTTGGCCCGTCCTCCTTCCAATTTGCTGCTCCCAGCAGTTGGAACGAGATGCAAAAGACTTTGAAACTGGACAGATTGCTCCCCTTCACTACATTTAAGGACTATATTGCAGAGTTGTTTATACGCACCTGCAACTGTCATCCAGTCTTTAAACTGACATTCAAATTTGTCTGCTTTTCATGCTTCATGTATGGCTCATTTGTGTCCAATAGTTTTATCTGGATTGTTGTTTGTGTTTTTTTTTTGTTTATCCCCTTCTCCCTGTTACCCTTCGAGAGGTCCTTTTGTCCTCTCACCAGGCCGTCATTGTAAATACGAATTTGTTCTTAATTGACCTGCCTGGTTAAATAAAGGTTAAATATAATAAAATAAAAGTAATTAGACGAAAACCAAAATGAAGTCAAATGCCCCCCCGCAAAAAAAAAGATGTAGAGTGCAGGCTCCACACACACACACACACAGACACACACACCCGACGCACACACACATCGTCCGCACTTGCACCGTCACCATTTTTATGTTCATTTGGTTTATAAGGAAGGCGCTGTGAAAAAACACACACCAAATCTCACTCCCTCCTAGAGTTTCACATATTTTTTCTTTTTCCTTTATTGTTTCATTCAAAAGCAAACATAGGTTACATACAGTGTGTGACACGTCATCAGCACATTCCAAATATGTTATAAAACATACGATGATGATTAAAAAATAATAATAATAACTGTCGGCATATTTGAAAGTCGCACTCCTATTTATAAAATGTTCTCTGATATGTAAATATGTTCCATTCCAAATCATGCATATTTTTCATTAAACATATGAATGCACTGGAGGTGCATTTCAGCTTTGATATAATCACTGCTCCCCCCAGTGGACAGATAAAGCATTGCAACTGGTTAACAGAAATGCTCCTTGGGGTGTTACAAAGGCGCCGGCGCGTCACTACGTCATCGATGAGGGATATAATTACAGCCAAGACCCATGCATGGACCAGGCACGGATGTTGCACGGATCAGCCTGGGAACTGTCAGGGTCCAGACGGCCATTCTAGATGGCTTCTACTGTAAATAGATCCCGACCTCTTTTGAACCTTCACGGTAGAATTAGGTGACAAACAAGGGCTCAGATAGGAATTCAGTGGAGAGTAGGAGAGGAGAAGAGAGGAGAGAAAAGCCTGTCCCCCCTGCATCTCCATCACTTTCCCTCTTCTCTCCTTTCCATTCTGCTCTTCTTCTCTCCTCCTCCTTAGGCTTAGGCTTAGGGTTAGGTCAGAGGTAAGCCCCTCTCCTTTGTTGAGGGATGAGAGGGATGTGCACGGCACTGTTGGACTCGTCTCGGCGAGTAGATGTAATTTCATGCCTGACTTGCCCCCTACCTCCACCAGCATGGACCGTCACCTCTACCCTGAACCGTTAGGTGGAGGTGTTTGAGTTATAGCTTGTTTGATTCGTCTCAATGAGAACATGTCATTTGAACCCTTGTTTGTCACCTAACACTACCATGAAGGCCTGCAAAGGTCAAAGGTAAAATAAAAACAAGGTCGAGATCTATTTAAGCCTCGCCCCTTTGTCCGAGAGGGATGTGCATGGCACCGTTAGATTTTGTCCTCGACGAGTAGTGCAATTTGGCCCCTTGTTTGTCACATTACATTAAGGGAAAGGCCCCCAATGGGATCCCCAAAGCACAACCGATATGTCCATATATATATACAGTATGTGTGTGTGTGTGTGTGTGTGTGTGTGTGTGTGTGTGTGTGTGTGTGTATGTATTCAAATTTTCAGCAACACGTGCATGCACTGGGGGAAGCTCATTCACAATGGTTTATGGGATAAGTAGTTCCTTTTAATATACAACAACAATCTTGTATCTTTGCCTTTTCTTCTATTTTCCTTTTTTTTTGCTCCGAATCAAATGTTTTATGGTCACGATTCATCTCCTAGTTGGTTGGCTTGGTTCCAGGCCTAAAACTCTTTATATACTGAAATGTGTGACTGATTAGGAAATTCACTTCCTGAAACGCGGAGCCAAGTGGGTGGAGCTCTACAACCAGACAACATTATTATATTTATAATACAAAAACAAGGCTATACGTACAGTATATCATGAATAAATGCTGACAATTATATACAGTTAAATTGTATTAATGAATGAAATTCACGCACATGGGATGCCCATGCCCATGCCCATGGATGTTGCTGCACGATGTCTGGAGAAAAAAATCTGAAAAATTGGTGAGTATCCATAATACACCGCATTTTCCCTTTGTGGCATTTGTTGTTTTGACGTATAAATAACTAGAGGACGTGGACTGTATGTATCTGCGCCCCCGTTTAAATGTCATTCTGTGTGTTACGAAAATAGTCGGACAATCATTGGTTTATATGTTGTTCTGTGTGAAGAGAAAGGCTGACTGAGAAACTGAAATATTTGTAGGAATACTGGCATGCTTGTTAATGAAGGTATAACAAGGTTTATGACTCTTTTTGGATCTGATGAAGACAAGCAGCCTATTCAGCTTGGTTCATTTATAGTGAGGCATTGTGACAGTTATACGTATCTTGGAGCCATCTTCACTGCTGATGGAAATGCCCAAACCCCACTTGCCTTACATGTAAAAGAGAAGACAAAGCACTTAAACAAATTAATTATCTTCATATCCACCAACTATGATGCCCCATTATGTGCCCAACCAAAGGTTTTTGATGCTGCTTTCTCATCAGCTATTTTGTATGGGTGTGAGGCTTGGTTAAAAAATCTGTTGAAACTCTTTTTGAAACTGAATCTGTTGAAACTACTTGGGGTGAGGTTGGCTACACCTAACCTAACCTGCCTGTTGGAGGCAGGACTCCCTTCAGTGAAAGCCTTAGTAAGAGAAAAGCAAGCCAGGTTTTTGACCAAGATAAAGCAGCGTCATGGCATGCTTGATGACCCCTTGCGGTATGTCCTTGAAATAACTAGAAAAGAGAACCAAGTCATGAACTTACATTTATCTGAGATAACGGAGAAACAAGATCATATTGAGAGTGACCGTAGGGAGATGATTGAGAAATTACGATCAAAAGAGGGAACAAGATACAAGACCTACCAAGCCATCAAGCCAGATATATCCATCCATCCACTTAATACCAGCAATACATAGTACATTGAAGACCATTTGAGAATAACTTTTCACGGTTCCGGTTGTCCTCTCACAGACTGCGAGTGGAAATGGGAAGGTGGAGTCGTACACCACCTGAACAACATGTGTGTTGCTGTAAGACTGTCATACAAAATGAGGAACACATACTTGTGTGCCCTCGCACACAGGATATCCCTGCGAAATATGGGCATGACTCCACTGAACTGAGCTCACTCTTTGTGGACACTGATAAAATAACTTTAAAAGTGATTGGATTCTGTGTTATTAATTGTATAACCCTTTCAATATTTTAACTTATGGGTTTACTGTATATATGATGTTTTTGTATATTGTTTGGACCCAAATGTTTTATCCTTTTGTGTCAATAAAATAACTAATTAACTGTGGACTGGTAGTGTTGCAGTGAAAGTGGCCTCTCGGGGGCACATCCTTGGTTTTGTGGGGTTGCCAGTCTAACTGGTCGTCCCTTCTCAAGGCCAGAGGACTTTAATTCATAAGTACCCACCGCTGAACTGCATGAAGACAAGGGCAGAGTTAGGTAGCTGGGGTGGCTGTTTTTTTTCCTGGCTCTGTTTTAAATTTTTTTAATTTTTTAAATTTTTTAAATTTTGGCAAATGATTTGGAGTTAGTTTGGGTGTCTTTACCAGCTACTTTTCCAGTAAAACTGGTGATTGTTTGGAGTATAATCAAACAGCATTTGTCTCACTAGAAGTAATCTCAGTTTGACACTGAATCAATTAACTATTGATTTACATTATAAAACTTAGCAAATTGGTTGGCACAAAATAAGAATTGTTTTGTTTGTGGGCACTACATAAGTGTATAGAATATGTGTGCATTCACTTACTAAAAATTTTAACTATGATTGAACCTTTTGTCCAGCGTGCATATGACTGCATGTGACCGATTGGGAAGATCTGAAGAATCGCAACAGAGAATTTATATTAATATTTGAGTAAGACCATGGCATTACCAGCGTTCAAAGATCCTTGTCAATGATTGATATTGCTGCTGTTTGTGCTTGGCTGATTTGCAAATACAATTATTTGATAGGCTAAATTGGAATTCTTGTGTGATGAAATGACTAAATTAATATAAATCATATTGGGTTCCAGCATTAAATTGTATGAAGCAACAGTGAAACCAAATTGTAAATTTTGAAATATTAGAGAGTGCCCTATCCAGAAACATCTCAATTAGTTTCTTATTAAAACAAGGTTCTTGAAGCAATGTTCAGAAGTTGAGTATAGATTACTGCATTATTTATTTTATGACACTACATATTACTGTGGTAAATCTTTCTCTTCATTCTTCTCTATTAATGGTTGTGGCTCACCTGACGGACAATCTGAAGTGCTTTGATGCTGTCTCACTGGTATCCTGCTGAAGGACACTCTACTCCTGCATAGCCGAGAAGGTCTGCAAAGACCTTGTCTACAAAAATACAGTTTGGCCAAAATCAGGTTGAATAACTTGGGACTTTTCATGAACAATGCATGAATTGGCTGTGTGACTCTGTGTAAATGAAATGCAGGCACAGACTTATGCTGCTCCTCCACCAACTAAACATGAAGTGTTCATTTTCTAAGACCAACTGCCTTAAGCGCTGCTTTGACCGACGCCTGAAGTGATTGCCCAGGATAACAGGTACGGTAAGATTAACAGGCTAAAACAAAACACATAATGCGTTTAGAATTGTATATGAGTTTGGCATGTTGGAACATGTAGATTTGTTAAAGGTTAGGTAACACAAATTGACCATGAGATAACGGATGGTTGATCAAATGTTAGTGAATTAGATCAGTGCCAGTTTGTCTTCATAAGCTAAAAGAATATAAACAAATTTGGAATGCTGTATTAAATGTTAAAACATTTAAATGAATTGGTTATGTCAATCACACTTTCCTCAAGCTCCTCTAATTGCCTAGCACTGTTGTAAATAATCTTGTCTGCTGTCTGCTATGTTTCAGAATTAGCACTGCAATGATGGAACTAGCACAGGAGATTAGTAGTGATTGGTTGTGTTGTTATGACATACTTCCAGGTGGTTGAGTTGACACATGGTTATGTGTCAAAGGGGGGGTGAAGGCCGAAGTTCATTTCATTTATTTCATTTTATTTTCGTTTAGTTTTATAATTTGTTTCATTTCCTTAAATCTATGTCAGTGGATTTGGAATGCAGTCCAGTTTTAATTAACTATGATAACTGGGGAAGTGATGTAGTTGTGTTACAATGTAAGCTGGAAAGTATTGTGACAGATTTTCAAAAGGTTAACCAGCATCTGTGGAGGATGTTGACATTACAGTACAACCAGGAGATCTGGGGCCTGTACTACGAAGCAGGATTTGTGCTTAGCGAGGTAAGTTCAGGTTTAACCCTGGGTTTTCAGTGTCACAACAGTGGTTCCCTTTTTACCAGGGTATATCACCATGGTAACTTACAGATGTATCTGGGTTCAAATGACGCGACTGCCGCGGTGGCAGGAATGCCGCGCGGTGGCATTTCCGCAGGTGAATATATACAGGCAAATACAGGTTGGTGTAGTGAGCACCTTCCACCACCAGATGTCACATGTGAGCAGACTCTCCAGACAGACAGCTGCATTCTGCATAGCGGGCGCCATACTGTAGCACAGAGCTCACAGCGAAGAATCCGTGCGAAGATCAAATGCAAGATCAGTCGGTTGAACTCTACAAGTTGCCGCAAGTTACATTTCCAGACGTGTTTTCCTACCTTGTTTGATGTGTGAGCGCTTACTTCCAATAATAGTAATACTATGTGTCTCTAAAATCTCTACATTTTGTTTTGTATTTGCGTTTTGTATTTGCATTTTTTATTGACATGTTAGTAAGTTTTTATCTTATCTTTTTACACTTGCCTTTTTCTTCTTTACAGTATCTCACTTGAAATGTCAGTACTTTGCTAGGGTTGCATTGCCACTGCACAAATCAATATAGTTTTACATAAATAAAGAGATTCAGAATTGGAATAAGTTTCCATCATTTATTTTAGTAAGACGTGGTATGAATAACGCTGTTAATGCAGTCTACAAATAATAAACGAATAAATAACTAATAAAAGTACAGTAAAAAAGTAACTTACTTATTGTGAAGTACAGTAATATAAATAGCATAATAAATAGTAACAATTAGGTAGAAAAAAAAATCAACCCATATGCCTTGACGTGACCCGGATTCGAACCGGGTTGCTGCAGTCATCAAGCAAGGCGAGTTTGAGTTCAAGGTGATGTTTGAGGAAGACCCGCCACGTCAGCTCCTGTGCGCGCTGCCCGGCCAGAGAGCGCTGCGGCTGGAGAGAGCGGAGGAAGCTGATGCGGACACGCAGACGCATTGGGTTGACATAGAGCAGCGAAGCAAGCGCAAGAGCCAAATTTCTGAAACTTCCCTTTCCTCCATCAAACCATTATGCATTTTAAGATAAGGCTACTAGTAACATGTTATTAAGGACTGAAAACCATGATGTATGCAATAATTTATTGCATGCAATTTATTATTATTACCATATTATTATTACCATGTTTTTATTACCACTGCAACCACAAATGTATTATGTATTATTATTCACAAATGTATTATTGGCAATTTGTCAAAAGAATCTGAACATCAGATCACTGATTACAAAGCGCACTGCAAACAGAGCGCGAGAATAAGTTGTGCTGTATCCACTTGGATTACAGTAGATGGCAAACCAGAAGTTACGTACAGAAAGTGAGGAGTCGACCGGAATATCGCACTTAAATAGAAACCGTGGATTGATATAAAAGTTGTTTTTCTATTTATTTATCTATTTCAATTTATTTATTATCACTACCAGAAAACAGATCTTTATAGATGCGCTCTCTCTCGAAGCGGCATAACAAACGCTCGCGAGCCGCGGGTTGAGTATCACTGGTATAGATTATTATTAATTTACGTACAGTGAAAGTGACAATGTAGTCTAGTAGTCAAGAAGTCAAGAAGTTGTAATTCTTGCCTTGGGAACCACTGGCCTAATGAATCCATTGACATCCACACACAGTTTTCATTGATCTGAAACTATCTTGTGAGATGTTTTTTTTTTTTAAGTAGAATTGGAATACACTATACACTTGGCTGTTTTACAATTTATTATTCTTAAACAAATTAAAAATTAAAAATTTTGGTCATGCAGTTTAATCAGCGTCTTGACATGCCACACCTGTCCAGTAGATGGATTATCAAATAATCAAATTTAACAAAATTTAACAAAATAAATGTTTTTTTGGGCCAAATTTAAAAGACATACGGTCTATGTGAGCCTAGAAAAAAATCCTGAATTATTTACTTCAACTCGAGCAAAAACAAAAGTGTAAAACCTAATTCCTAACATTAGTAATAATGCATGAATAGAATTACTATCTCTAACAGGTGTGGATATATAAGAAAATAGATTTCTAACCAATTTTTAACTTTAATTCTATCATTTCAATATTTATAAAATGAAAAATGAAATGAAATTTATGGTTTGGTTCCAGTTTTCCAGGTGTACTTCCAATAGAACAGAAAAACAGAACCAACAAAACAGAACAACACAGTTCACAGCTGTGGGTCTCATCTGGGTTTGACCTCTGGGTCGCTAAGTGGTCCTACATTCTGGGTTCTCTCCTGTTATCATGTCAGAACATCTCTCTGTCCACATTTTAGCACCATGAAATGTCACTTTGGCACTTTAGCCGTTGCAGAGGAAAAGGGAGTCGCCCAGCTGGACTTCCAGGGCAATCAACTAATCCCTAAAAAGGTTTGGGATGAAAGGTTAATGGGTTGAGGAATGTGGAGGAACAACAATTTCTTTGCCACGAGGTCCAATCTCTCGCTGTCCACTACACTGAACATGTCTATAGCAGAGTCAGTGAAATAACGTCGGGTTATGTTTTTTTACAGTGTATTTTTATTTTACTCCCTGTGCACTTGTCTCGTGCATAAGGCGCTGTGCATGATGGGAAAACCTTCTCGGTCACTCACTTAAGTCGCACAGGAATAATATCCCTGGGTTGTTTTCTATTATAAAACACACATGTGGCTCTTCGAGGAATAAATCCAAATATAGTGTGTGAGATTTATTCCTCACGTCTCTTAGGTCACACTTTTTCTCTAGCCCCTTTGACACAGCCTGTCCAAGCCGGGGCCTTTATTCCGCATCGCCGCTCTGTGTAAAAGGTACGGACACAGAATGGGGGGCAGAGTCGACCCGCCTCTGTACCGGCAGCGGAGGTAGAGACAGAGTCGAAACGGAGCCGGAACAGATACAGCGGCAAGCCGGCTCAGGGGAGTGACCTTCTGATGACCAAGCTTTTCATTAGTCGGAGGAAATTTTTTTTTACTCCACTCGGGAGCTTGTGATCTTGTCACAGTGCTGCAGATATTCCTTTAAAATTCCAATTTGAATTTATATGCTTTATTATTTTATTATTATTATTTTATTATATATATTTTTAATACGATTTTTTTAATGCTCAAACTTAGAACTAGAGGGGGGGCATTACACACGTCCTTTACGGAGTTCCGTATGGATTCCCGGACGCAAGAACCCAAACCCAGTGTTATTAAATCAGTGATTATTTTCAACCTGTCCTCATAATAAATCAAATACTAAAATAATGAAACAGCCTCCAGAGAAGGAAGGATATTTCTCCACTCCGCTGCCCGCACGTCCTCACCCGAGGCTACCGGGTCTATTCAATTAAATAATTAAAAATATTTTTCATAATTTAAAATAATAAGGTTATTATATCTTTCTGGCCCCTGTGATTCCGGAAAGCCGGCTTCGCGGCACGCTGTCTAAACGCACACACCGGGGCGGCAATTTGCCGTCTTTGCTTGGTTCTGGGTAAAAGGTGACAGTTATTTTCTCTTTAACCGCTTGAACAGAACAGATGTACGGCAAACAAAGTAAAGCTGTGACTCCAAACAGATATACTCACAATTGTTTAATGAACAGAAGTTGAATAGAACGACGCAAAGCAGCTTCAGTTTCATGAGAATGAGCCAGAATACAGACAACAAGCAGATTTTGTAGCTACGAGAGATAAGGCGGGTGTGAGAAACAGTGTTCTACTGTGCGTGTGTGTGTATGTGTGTATTACTATTTTTCTACAAAAGGCAAAGCTGACGTATTGACGGGCCGTCTTTGCGGCATTTTTGCGCAATCCTCTGTATATGTGTTTCATCACCGTCGACCTACCCCCAAAGTCGATTTCTACATTGATGCCACAGGGATAGTTTTTGGATTTTAGGTTGTTTTTTTTTGTTTTTTTTAATTGAATCATTTCCAGTAAGTGACAATTCAGGCATACTGATGGAAAGTCAACTCTCATTTTAATAAACTCTGAATTCTCATTTTTATCTCAGAATTCCGTGTTTCAATTTTGATAATAAACTCCAAATGCTGACATCTTTCCCCAGAATTGACCAAAAATTGCTCTCGTGATGAGTGATTGAGATTGAAATCGATTGAAATTGTTTATTCCCAGATTTTTTTTCGTGGCCTCTACCGTACAGATTAAATGTGGCAGGACTTTATAGGTCAACCACAGAATGGGAATTTAGAATAGGTGATTTGTTGATATTTCAATTCTATTAAAATCATCACTATCATAAATCACTATCATAACTGAGAGAAACTGACAACTGAGAGATTGCTCGCCGGAGCCTGCCTTGACGACCGCCCCGGCAACAGCAGCATCCTCCTCCTCCTCATTCACTCCAGGCTTCTCCCGATTGTAGCATCATTACCGGAGCCACAATTTAAAACCGTGCTCCCATTACCGCGTGACAGATGGGGACAGGTGGAGTGACGGGAGAAAGCACGATAATCTACGGCGACATATCTCCGCCACTGACTGAAGGGCTTCCTCCACAGAGCCACGTGTGAATAAATTTCGATACAGTAAGTGGTTCCCTGAAGCGATGTTTCCTGTAAAGCCTTCCCACGGAGAGACTTTTGGCTGATAAATTGGCGTTGCATGTGTTCAGCACTCCACTCCGCCATCACCTCACTTACATTGAATCATTTGCACTTATTCGCCGTATACATTGAACTCGGTGTGTGAATATTGGGGCGGAATAATTGCGATCTCCACACGCCACTGCAGACAACGATGTCAAAAAGTTGTTGATGTGAAGTGTCTAATTGGACACGGTGGACGGCCGTCCGGCGGACCACGGGGCGGATTAGGGAGGGCGCGGCATGGCTGCTTCCTCTTCCTACAACGGGAGGAAAGACCCCTTGTGATTTAATAGGTCGGTTTTTCAGACTATAAAACACACAGAAATGGCATAAATCAAAATATAGTGTGTGTAGATTTTGTCCTCACATCTCTTCGTCTCACTTTCTCTGCCGACAATGTCGACCTGACGTCAATGTCCGTTTCCACATTGACAGCACTGGGCTCATTCCTGGATTTTAGGGGGGTTTAGGGGTTTTGTTTTGGCCAATTGAATAACCCTAATGCTGTAACACACATGTGGCTCTTCTCGGTATAAATCAAAATATTGTGCGTGAGATTTTCTCAGCGGGAGTCTTTTGTTCACCGTCAACCTGCTGTCAATGTAGATTTTAGGGTTTTTTAGGGGATTTGTTTTGGCCAGTCGAATGTAATCTCCGTTCAGTGACAATTTGGGGGTAGAAGCAGACCACTCACCATAACATTCAAGAAAACCCATTTGTGGAGTGAAGTGGAACCAGTGTATGATTTATGTGTCAGATTGTACCAAAC
>OMKR01103364.1:0-23282 GCA_900302355.1 Cyttopsis rosea | reverse complement strand
CTACATAACCGCTGACTCATCTACAGCTAAGCCTACGCACGGTGCCTTATGAGTGGCTTCATCCAGTTGTGCTAGCACATCCTGGGTTAATATTTCATTTTTCTTTGTGGCTGATGATGCCGACATACAGTAGGCATTTTTTTCCACAAAACTCTTTTTGTTTTCCTTCGAGTAAGGTTTCATGCGCCCCTTGACAACCCCTCCGTCAGTGAATGTTTTTTATGTTAACCCAAAATCCAAGCAACTTTAACTTAACTCCTTAGCACGTTGTTGTGTTGCAATCCTAGTGGATCGGTCACATTTGGCTCTTAAATGGTTTATTTTCTGCACCCTCAGTTGGGATTTGAGTGGGTATGTTTGCTCAAAGGATTTGTGCTTTGTCTCGTAGCGGCGCTTCACGTCGCCCCTTTTAATAATCACCATGGTCTCTGAGCATACTGGGTTTGAACTGCCCGTGGGAAGAATGAACATGTACAGTAAGAGTCTGTCCGTTCTGGGTTAAAAGCTCTGTTTCCGTGTCTACTCGTCTCTTTTTAGAGCACGCCATGTGAAATTACCTTTCTCTTGACTCACTTATCTCTCAGACTGCCTCTCATCTTGTTGTGTGTGTGTGTGTGTGTGTGTGTGAGACTCACTGACTCGAGTTGCAATGCTTATTGGAATGCACACTTTTGATTGGCCGAATAGCATGACGTGAAATGATTTACAACGCATGCAATTGGTCTGTGAGTTCCCTGGGTCGCTAAACCAGCGCTGTAAAGGCTAGAATAGCTGCGCCGGTTAAAATAGAAATGCTCCATCAAAATTTTATAATTCTCAATAATTTATCGGTTATAGGTCCGGGTCTGGATAGGACGGCGTCTGGGTCCGGCCCCGGATCGCGGTCCGCCTATTGGTGACCTCTGCTATATACCATATTGACCCGAATATAAGATGACCCTGATTATAAGACGACCCCCACCCCTTTTCATTTTTGGAAAAATACTTTTTGAAGACCAAATCTTGTTTTCATAATGAAAATCATTTTATTTGAAAATGATGATAAAAACACATTGAATAAAGCAAGGTATGCTGTTGATTTTAACATCTTTTAAATAAACAATGTTTTCAATATATTTTAGATGAAATTGTCACATTTATTTTTTTTTTGACGTTAACGGGTTGATGCGCCCCGTTTCCGGCGCAATGTCGCGTCATAGCATTCCATCCGTCCAGCAGCGCTCCAACATCATTCCAAATGAGCCGGCACCCTAGTTTGAAAGAGACTGAATAACAGATATAAAAAAAGAAGTAACCACCGTAACATTTCCACTGGCCTCTATGCTGCAAGCACACTGTTTTTACTTTGCTTTGCTTGGAGCGGGATCTGAGCTTTTTCGGACGTATTTCCAGGAATGTTCGGGTCAATATGGTAATTACCCGTTTATTGACATTTAATACGTGCTTACATTTTTGGCACATTCAAAGTGTGTAGTGAAGATTGAGTGCTATTTTAGTTGTGCAATCAAATGACTCATGTACTGGGAAACTGGACTGTATACACCATGGTCAGGCCTTTTTAAAGTTTTGCTGCACTTGATATTGCATGAGTTGTCGTGAGCTGGCTTGAGCTGTTCTTCATCTTGGAGCCTTGTAGTATAACGATGTTGTTCTTATTCTCTGTGCTGCCTATGTTTGCTCTTTTCTGGACAATAGCTCCACTGCTACCTAGTGACAAGTCCACTCAATGACTGCACTGAACTGCACCCCAACAGTCATGACCTAATACTCATTTCAACACGTGAACACAAAATCAAACAATAATACAGTAACGCAGGTGTAAGGCATTGTGACCTTGAATGGTGACGGCAGGCCTTTTCAGGGTTGCCTACATGCACTTCACACCTACAGACGGGAATCTCCGCTCGTTTCTCTGAGCCACTGTCTATTCCATCCCGTCTCAAATGTCAACTTGACGAGCGAACGTTGAGCAGTTGCGAGCGTGTACGCGGAGCATTTTTGCTCAAAATCAACCAGACTATTGTGCACCGAATTATCGTCCTTTTTCCTGTTTGTCTGTAATTCAAAACCACGTTATACATGTTAAAATAACCGTTGATTGTTCACCGTTAACGCTACGCGCCACCATGTTGTTGTGATGTGCCAGTACTGGTAATGCTAATCATGGCATGTAACCTGATATCAGACAGAAGTAATTTGTACTTTGAATCGATTTAGAACAGCCTCGATAGCGGCGTCTATCTTATCGACCGCCATTGTTGTTATTACTCCTCCAACGGTGTTGGACCGGACCGAATGTTTTCTTTTTCAACCGGAGAAATCGCTGTTTCATGTCGCAATACCAGACCATAAGAATCAGTCCACTCGGTGATGTGGGGCGGGTTCAAAGGTCTGGACCCAGGCAGCGTGGCATGTACATTTTTGTCAGTAATTATTTCTATTACTAGAAAATGCGTAGAGCACAGACCTCCGCCAAGGATGTGTCTGTTTAATAGGTGATATCTGGTTGCAAATATAAAAGAAATATAAAGAAATCACATAAACTCAAGTATAGAGGAGATCAGATTACTGCATAGTTGAGCTTTAATAACACCATGATCTTGAAGTAATTATTTACAATAATCAAATTATTTATGTTATGTTATATATTCATTCATTCACCTACAGTACATGTATGAAAAACAAACAAACAAGAAAACACTTAACAGCACATTAACTACAATTTTATTAAGTCTGGCACTTCATGGTGATGGTCTGCGCTCTACTGAACGCATTTTCTAGTTTTCTATTTTGTCAAATTAGATTAAAAAATGACAATGAGAGAACCGTGGTATCATTTCAGTATCTGTAATCTAGATATTTAGGCATGGTATCGTATCGAAGTCATAATTTTGGTGTCAACACTACCTCCAACACACACCTCTTTGTGACTATGCTTTGACATGTTGTGGTCCATGGGAGCTCTCTTCTGGACAACAGCTTTTTGGTAAAGAGGGAATGTCCTATGATGCCACTCTATGTTTGCTCAAAAACATGGTGCTCATGCCAGCTGAGCTTATTATGGGTCAGTGTTTGCTCTATATGTACGCTGCTGCTGAAATATGACCGCCGCTGCTGATTTTTATTTTTGAGTAGAGGAGAGGGCTCCGACCTATCGCTTTAGAAACTAACGTTATATTATTTTGCGCTATGGACGATTCATATCCAGAGCAATTCATACACCAGCATATGAACGAGAAACTTTGCTTACTTGATAATGTCAGCACAACGATTATAACAACAAGCACCGGGTAGATGTCAACAATGAAGCAAGCAACACTGATCACGGATTCATGGTTATCATTTGCCGAAGGGAAAACAGTCCTGCAACTTCACGTGAGTATCGCACAGTAACGTTACTGCAAATGCAATCATTTGATAGGAATAGTCAAGGAAACACATATCTGTGAAAGAAACAACATTTGGAAGATCCATCTTGACACGTTTTCGTTTCGGTAAAAGTATTCCCAAAAATAGTAGGTATTCCACATGCACCAATTCTTCTTCCTGGAGGCGGGCCTTACTGTGCGCGAGGCCACCGTTACGTGCGAAAGCTGTCAATCTCAAAGACAACTGACAGATTCCCTCACAGAGATATTAATGTTACATATTTTTTGGATAGGATTGCCTTAAAGAAACGTCATAAATGTAAGTTATTTTATCATTGAAAATGTTATTACTTTTAAATAACATTTGCACACGCGTGCGAAAAAAATGTCACCTCCGCTGATACAACTCCATCCTAAAGGGAAACATCATTGAACATCAACATTGAATCCAATCAAGGTCTCTGCAGCTGTGAGATTATTATTATTATTATTATTATTATACTTTATTAATCCCTCTGGGGGAAATTAGTTCTCTGCATTTACCCATCCTAGTATCTGGTGTATTGGTCCGGGGACCAACTCTAGCTCTTTCGCCAGGGCCTTGCTCAGGGTCACCGACAGGAGTATTAACCCCCTAACATACATGTCTTTGATGGTGGGAGGAAACCGGAGCACCCGGACGAAACCCACGCAAACACGGGAAGAACATGCCAACTCCACACAGAAAGGACCTGGGATGGCCGGGGTTCGAACCCAGGACCTTCTTGCTGTGAGGCAACAGCGCTGCCGCCGTGCCGCCCAAATAACAAATTCATTAAGTATCTCGTCAGACGGTGTTGGTCAGTACAGATTTGCAAAGTATTCACAAATTAATCTCTGCTTAAAAAGAAAAGAAAACCCTTTTTCCCAGTACCCCGGAAAGCAGCTTTTGTTGCTGTTTTCTGCAAAGAGTCCATTAGGTATTAATCCCGCATCGACATTGAGTTTTTCCCCTAATGGAGCGTCACCACGCCCAGCCTCTGAGATGTGCAAATAATGATGGCCTTTATGAGACTATAATGCAGTCTACTGCTTTGAAGGCATCTATTGATTCTGCTCTGTATTTTTTAATGCAGCCCTACATGGTGTGTTGGGGCTTTTTTTCTGTATCCATAATTTATAACAAAAGAAGCACTGAAGCACTTCATTCAATAATTACCTTCTTTTCTTTGTTGTGAGAGGTAAGTAATGTTGCTGGTCTGGCATGCCATATATTGTCTTCACTTGCTTGTGCAATAGAAGTAACTTTTCAAGGGTCTTCTTCTGTGTTTTTTGTTTTGTTTGTTTTTAAACGTTTTCACGGCTGGGCTGTATTATTGATGCTATTGCTTGGCATGCCCTTTGGAACTCACCATTCAATGAAAATGGCAACAAATGGGACAACTCGATGACTGTATGGATCTCTCAACTCTTATATTTTATTGCTTACCGAAGATGTAGGCAGAGCTCGTCTGTTTAGGAACGCTGAAGCAGCAGGTCCTTAGAAAGATATATTGCCTCTGCTTGGAGATGATTTTACTTTACTTTGTCCTGGCAGTTGACAACATCACTTTGCTTTCTGTTGGTCCTGCTCTGCTTTCATAAAATAAACAAATGAGTCTTTTGACCTGCGTTATCGGCCCTCCTAGTTTTTGAGTGACAGATTAATGAGCGTTGCAGCATTGACTTGCTGTAGTTTATGGACCTGATCAAAGGTGATTGCCTGCTTTGCAACCTTTTCCCTGTAAATGAAGGCTTATGGCCCTAATAAATCTCTGCTCTATCAGCCTATGACTGTTTGACATTGTTCCCCTCTCTCATAGTGATAAAGACGACTGCTTTAAATTAGCCTTGGCATATCTAAAGTCTAACATAAGGTCAAATGACAAAGTTGGGGCCCGTCTTGAAACGACTTTGCAAAGCGCTGAGATGGACCAGGCCAGCATCACCTCTCTGAGATGGCACTGCTCGGCGGTTCCCGCTCTCGACAAAACACAAGCTTGCATCATTTTGCCCCTCTCTAGTCCCAGTGGTGTATGTTGCCCTACTGAATAGCATATGGACCAGCCAGAGAGATGGTCAGGGCACAGCGCCGTCCTTCCATCAGTGCATCCATGAGGAGGACTTGGCAAACTGCTGCAGCTGCTGCCACACCATTGAGTGACCTCTGTGTCGTTGTGAAGGACTCGGCAAGAAGGTAGGGCCGTATGGCCATGTACCCAGGACACATTTAAATTACTTTTATTAATTTCTATTCTCAAACATGGTGCTGAAAGTATTTTTATAAACAATCAGTTTTTTGTGAGTGACCATAAAAATGACGATAAGCCCCTTTCCCACATGGAATCCCTAACATTACTGGATAAGATAATATCCAGCAAAGGCAGTAGGTAGGCATTCACAAATTGGCCTCCTTTATGGAGAAGTTCTGTATGGAGTCTGTTCCCACATTAGATGACTGTAATACGGATAGAGTACGTAATGCTCACGTGAGAGGTGTCTTAACTATGCAACAGGATATGACGTATAATGTACTAGGGTTGTCATGATACCAGAATTTTAAATTTGCCACAATACTAGTATAAAACAACGATACTCGATATCTCTTTCGATGCTTTGGCAAAAACCTGCACACAGTGCTGGTACAGAAATAGTCACTGAACACATACCACCACATTTGTAATAATGTTAGTAGTAATTAACAAGCACGTAAAGGGTTAAGTCCGTCAGACGCTGTCATGTGGAGCGAGGGAACCAATCACAAGACTCCGCTGTCCCTGTAGATCACGAAAAAACATGACTTGTCTCGCAAACTTGTTGAATAATATTCAACAATGCAATCCGGGCATGATTTTTCACAGCCGATTCCGATCGCTGTTTTTTTGCAAATGACTGCGAATGACGGAGCAGCAGATGACGGAGCGCCGCTCTCTGTGCTCTGCTGCTCCGTCTTGTATTGTTTTTTTTTTTTTAATAGCTTCGGTACTTTCGATGCTATCGAATGTATAATTAACAAAGTATCGATACTTTTGACAACCCTATAATATACGCGGCGGTACCGCAGATCTGTCGGATAATTTTATCCTCGGCTGGAATAGAAAACGGTTCCCTTATTTTGGAGTCGGTCCAATTCCCAGACATGTTTGTGGGTTATATTCAGCTGTTTCGCTTTTTCTTTTGCTTTCCAAATCTTCCACGTCTAAAATGGACGCCGTGCACCCAGGTTGTGGGATTTAAAGCGTCACTTCCTACGTTGGACGCCGTGCACCCAGGTCGTGGGATTTAAAGCGTCACTTCCTATGTAGCTACGTAGGAAGTGACGTAGCACCCTACGTAGTTACGTCTCTACGTAAGCACCATCACACGTTAAGGAAATCAGATGCTTCACAACACTGCCATACCGGCATTTTCCCGGAAATTATACTAGATCGCGAGTGGGGAGATTTACTGTAGGAAACGACTTTTACGCAACATCGACATTGGCTCGTCTTCCCACATTAGGCCAATATGGAACATTGCCAGTGGATTTACGGCTTTCAGTGCATGTGGGAAAGGGGCTTAAGATGTACCATCATTTTTAACCTTAATTAGAAGTTTTGTGAACCAAAACAGACGTTAGTCTCGATGTGTCTTATCAAGGTTACTCAGCCATTTTAAAGCATTACTTTTCAAGTTTTCGTTCTGTTATTTGGAAGAAAGACAATTTTGTTGAAGCTATAAGAAATTAATAAAGTTGTTTTGACTGTTTTTCTTTCTCTATCGATTAGTTGATTACTTCCCTCCTACTTATGTAAATGTCACTTTAGTTGATGGCTTTTAGAGCTTTGTTGTGAGGTTGGCTGTTCGCTAAATGAGTTTGTCCAACAGAATATGATGGAATTTTAGTTTTCATACAATTTTCATTTTGTTATCTGACAATTTTTGTTATTTGAGTGTTGCATCGTAGAGAAGTTGTTAATCAAAAGCAACATCAAAGTCAGACTGAAAGCAGGGAAATTGTTTTTCAGCTTTGAGCTATATGCTCCAGCCCAAGCAGAGGAAAAGGTTCTCTGTATTTCTTGAAGTATATTGCTGTGACATTTTGTGATCACTCGCTGAATGTCAAGACTGTTGCTGTAAGCCTGCTGACAGAATAAGTGGTTCCTCAATATAAACTTTGCCTCATATTTTTTTTGTTCTCCCTTCTCCAACAAGTTCTTGATAAAAGTTCTTGCTATGCGTTTGTACTAAACCCCAATTGCAGTGGCAAAGTTGAAGAGGCATGCCCTATTTGACTTGAAAGTAGAGTCAGATCAACCAGTCTTACCTTAGGTTTCGTCAACGTATCCTTTTTAGAAATCCACTTTCCAATGACCTGAAAACATGCCCAGTCTATGTTGTTGTTTTTTTTGCTTTTCTTTGTGCAACCTTTGCCTGCTACTGGTGTTCTGACGGTGAACTAAGTACTCTCTCAGCATGAGTGATGCGAGCTAAAGATGCGGGGAGACAGGAGAGGAGGGTGGAAGGGCTGCTGTGCTTGCTGATGCATAAGCCTGGCTTCTGAGGTGAAGGCTTCCATCCCTAATTTCAGCTCACTGACTTTTTACCTTTTGTGTTTCACGGTGGTAGCATACAGGAAAATTCTTTTTTTTCTTCCATTTACAGGATGTATGAGACCTGATTCATAAATGTGTTTCTGTCTCGTCCCTGCCCATCTCCATATGTTATTGGCAAATAATGCATTTCTTCATCCTCCCCTCCATCAATTTGCTATGCTCTTGAGAAGATCTTGAGTGCTTTTGTGTGTAGAAGTAAAGAGTGTGCTGTGAATACTTTATCCCATCGAGGGACCACGTCAAAGCATCTCAGTTTGTTTGTGCCACAATGGGTCTGTGGCAATGTGTGCATCCCATGTGCTTTTGCTCTGTCCCAGTTCTCGTGTGTGTGTGTGTGTGTGTGTGTGTGTGTGTGTGTGTGTGTGTGTATATTAACTGGAACAGTAGTTGGATGCACTGGGACTGGGCATGGTAGTCTCCAGAGCACTGATGAAGATAATTATTGTAAAGACAGGATCTCTGGGGAGGAAGACCCGTCTGCTTGCCAGCTTGCCACCCTGAATGCCTGGTTGTCATGCTGCCATCCTCCACTTTACTGCCCTCTTCTGTGGCAGGCTGCTAGCACTTCCCTTGTTCCACTACTGTCACAACCCCATGACTTGGCAATAGCTGGAACCAGGCACAACTTGAAATGACTGAAGCCGTGACAACCGTCTGCCCGCAATTAGTCCACAGGGTGCTGTTGCTGTGCATTATTTACCTTTGATTGTTCAGTCCATTGAGGCTCAGTATTTTCATTATGCAGTGGGGCCTTAACATGACACAGCTGTGACTTTGACTTAACTTCCATTAAGCTGGTACTAAGGGAAGATGAACACAAATGTTATTTTCTTTGTGGCAAAGGGGAAAAAGGAAGTTCATGAAAATATACAATTGTTCCAATTATTTGGCAAGTATGCTGCATGAAATGTATCGTTCACAGACAAAACACCTTATTATTTAAAAGAAGAAACCTTCTGTGAAAGACAGTTAAAACATGGTGTTGGAAGTGCTTGCCCACAGTAAAGACCAAAGACGTTGAGACAATTATTTTCACTGTGCAGAGGCAGTGGAAGCTCTAATAGTCTGTAATGCCTTCTCTCTAGAACATTGTTTGTGGATTGTGTTGCAGTCTGTGAAATGACTTGGGTCCCTCTCCCTTCTCTGTTGTTTAGCCCAAGGTATCTGTCAGTGCCTGAAGGGACACCACCAGCCTCGCTTGACTTCCCCCGTCAGCTGCAACTGTTATTTCGGGAACTCTCCCAATTCATTTTTTTTGCTTTTTAATTTCCCCCTCATTCCTCCTCACCATCTTTTTTTTTTTCCCTCTCACCTGAGTTTAACTGCCAAGTGTTATTCTTTTACTGTTTTAGAACCTAATGCCCCTTTGCACCTGCTCAGCACGCCAATATGGCTCTTATATTATTAGCAGCAGGAGTTTCTCAACAAACTGAACTTAAAAAGTTTCTCTCCCTATAGATTTTGACAGTGGATGCCTATTTGTGTTAACAGTATGCCTTGAAAGTAAAGCAGTTCTCACCTTTTATTCAGTCTCGTATCAATTTACCTTTGAATGCATTTTCTTAAAGGGGACCTATTATGAAAAACTCAGTGCTTGTGCACATTCATTTGGGTCTCTGATGGGCCTATTAACACACAAACTGTGAAATAAGACAACACAGTCAGTTTCTTGTGAGCTGCCAGAAATCATGTGTTTCAACAAGCCGTTCAGATTTGCGACCCCTTCATATGTGACTCATGGGGCCTCAGTCGAATTAGAACCACCCCCCATCTGAGTAACTCCACCCACAGCTGGAGAAATTACAAGCGCCGCCGCTAAGAGCTCAGCATGGGAATTAATACCAACTGTCCATGACAAAACTGCAGACGAGGGAAATGTAAGTATTTAAAAAATAATTGTGCTGTGTTTTTCTTTTGCTAAAAAAAAAAAAAAAGGTTGGCGGTAACGCTGACGGTAGGCTGCGCCACGCGATCCACTGTGCGTTTCTCCAAAGAAAACCACTAAAAACAGTGTTGTTTTTTTTTGTTTTTTAATTGTAGATGTATTTCATTTATTTTATTTATTTTATTTTCCGACGTTTACTAATTGAATGAAACAAAAAATCCCTGTGTGGTGTTCCCCACAAACTTGAAGCACAGCCACGAAATTCGGAACAAACTTATTTCTCGGCTCAAATTTGTTCAGAAACAGATTTTGGGGGACTGCGACGCTGAAATTAGTGAAAATTTACATTCATACAACAGGCTCACAGAACTGGGACAAACAGTTCTGGCCGGAGTGGGCGTGGGGAGCAGCAGCTCATTTTCATTTAAAGCGACACACACACTGAAACAGCCTGTCAGGAACCGGAGGGTTAAAGAGGCATGCTAGAATGGCTAGAATGCATAACCTGAGTGGTATTTTCAGCAAAAGACTTCAAAGACATGTTTTGGGGACCTCAGAGACCTATATTAACTTGTTGAGATGGAGCATAATAGGTCCCCTTTAATACCCAAGTTAACTGGTCTAGACATGTGTTTTGGCTCTTCAGTCACTTAGTCAATTAGTTATACCTGTATTGTGATTTTATTTTTCTGCGAAACACTTGAGGGGGCTCAGGTGTTAGGGGACCAATGCTATTCTTTGCAAGAGGCTGTGAATTGGGTTCTTTTACCTGCAACTTAAAAATAATTCACAAGGAATTTGTCATCTCTGTGACCTATGTATTTTTCCTTTTTAGTATCCAACCATTGACACAGCAACATTGGTGGGTGATGGATATAACTTGAACCCAAGTTGAATATAACTTGAAAGTCTTAATATGTCCTGCTGCTGGTATGTTGTCAATGTTGGATTAAGTCGTTTTATTTTTTATCTCCCTTCAGATAAACAGCGCAGTCCTCATTCCCAGTGAAGAGCATACATGGAGAAAATAGAATACATCCACTGGGGGGCTTTCTGGAGGGAGGAAGGTGTTAAGAAATGAGTTAATTCAATAGAAATGACTCATCCTGCAAAGCTGCATTAAACAACTTTTGCCATATTTAACCCATCTCGAGTCATCCAGATGGATGTGTTAAAACTGACTGGCCAACTCCTGTTCTGCAGCCATTGTCTTGGTCAAGGGAATGGCAATAGAATGGGGCACCCCAGTGGCTCACCTGGTAGAGCACGTACCATTTTCAAGGCTGAAGTCCTTGCCGCAGCGGCCCAGGTTCAATTCATGAGGCCATTTGCTGCATATCATCCCCTCTCTGTCTCCTCAGCCCTCTGTCACTGTCAAATAAAGCATTAAAAAAAGCCAAAAAAGAAGGGAATGGCAATAGTGTAAATATTCCTTGTTATTTTTTGTGTTTTTTGTGAGAGGAAACCCATGCCAACATTAGCGGGGTCCAATTGTCAAACCGTCCGCAATGGGGTTGGAACTCATTGCTGCTGTAAGACAGCAGTGCTTCCCGCTCTAGTTCTAGGGTGGGTGTGGAAACCACAAAGTCCCCCACACATTGGCATACATATTCTAACACACAACAATTGACTGGCCCCCTCATTCCCGCAAACTCCCAGTATCTAAAACATATGAATAGTGTAGCACTGTGGCAGAGCTGGCGGCGGTGACCCGTGCATGGACCTCATTATTGTATTCAGTTATGCGAAAGAAGAAGCCAATATGGCCCAACATGTACTATTCCTCTAGAAAACAGCCCATTTTGTCTCTAATGAAGTCTCTAGCTGGCTGTAAAGAGGTGGAATGGAGAAGGCATGCTAATACAGTATGTTGGGGCACACTGCATAAATTGAGGATTACCACTCGAGCGTTCACATCGGGTATTGTGCCAAACAAAAAAGTCCTTTGGATGTTTCTTCATAGGGCTGAAATAAAACAGTTTAATTATCATATCGTGTTAGCCTACTATCAATGTCCTCATCCGTCCCTCTTTTAGTCCTGTGTCAACCCCCCCTGTGCCTTTTTTCCTTTCTTTGCATCTCATGAATGATTGAGATGAACATGACTTCAAAAGTCACGGTGCAGCCTCGCCAAGTACCTTGCATCACTGAGTCAGATCACACACACACACACACACACACACACACACACACACACACAATATAATACAATACTGTGGTTTGT
The DNA here is from genome assembly GCA_900302355.1 of Cyttopsis rosea. Classification (NCBI taxonomy): domain Eukaryota; kingdom Metazoa; phylum Chordata; class Actinopteri; order Zeiformes; family Parazenidae; genus Cyttopsis; species Cyttopsis rosea. The sequence goes on along the minus strand of OMKR01103364.1, from coordinate 11,192 downwards.
ATTGTGATCTTAATTTATTTATTTTATTCTTGTAAGAACTCCTTACCCAGTGAGACTTAACTTACCTTCATTATTCATATGGTCCTTCATCCAAAACATTGATTTGATATTGATGCATAATATTGTTTGCTGTAGAAATAGTTGGTGCCATAAAAGATTAAGTCGTTATATATAAATTTTAATTGTATTAATATTTGTGCTAGTTTATGGAAATGACTTATTCCCCCCTCATTCCCCCATTTGTGATTGTTAAAATGTAATATGTCATCTGTGGAGCTGTGAATTGAGCAGCAAACGATATGTGTGCACTGAGTGGTAGAGAGTGAGACTTCTTGCGAGGAAGAATTTGTTGTGCGTGCAAAATGCAGTCCGACATGCTAGTTTGATTTCCTCTCGCAGTCAGCTAGAACATTGAGACGCATGGGGTGGAGAGTGGCATATGTTACGTGTTTAACATGAACGTCTCGCGTATGTCTGTGTAACATACAGTATGTTTTATGTCCTCCTAAATTTTATAACAAAGTTGTGTTTCTATAATAACCGTAACACCAAGTTCAGCTGTTTCCCAAACCTTGTTAACATTTTCTGTTGTTTAAACTCCATTTCAAGTGGAAAGCCAGACATTCATAGTTGGACCAGAATGTCTTGTTTATGTACATATACACACTCGCACAATCACCATCTCACCCTGGCATGATATGAGGGGGGAAATTTCTCATTTCGGCAAAGTAGCGCAAACATCATTTGTGTTCGTTGCATCTCTTGCCACTAACAGAAGCGTTGTTTGTGTTCGTCTTCCCAGCCTTTTCAATATTAAAATGTTCTTTTTCTCCACAAACAGAGTTGTCATGAGTCATGTGAGCAACAGAGTTCCTCATGTGACTCAAAGCAACATTGTTTACTAATTCTGCCGTTGTGAATACAACAGTGGTTTTAATATTAAATATTAATATTCCACTTTAGGGCTGCAGTCTATTGGCTTGCAGTGGAGTAATATTCAGATGCTATCATGAGACAGCGGGCCCCTAGCCATTCCATTAAAACTCTTGCATCTCTTGCATAATAATTATTACAGCTTGCACCAGCCTCCCACTCAGAGTACTGTTGTAGCGTTTAATCCTGGCCTCTCGGTCCAGTGACTTAACAAGGACACGGGCAGTGGACACCAGGTCGGCTCGGTCCGCCCCGCGTGCACACTCGTCACCGTGCTCCTCTTCCCACTGTCGTGAGACGATTAGCCGAGCTGGGTACTGAGCAATCTTCACTTCCACTCCTGAACAGTCCGTCCAGGAATTTGGTGTGTACTGTATGTTTAAAGGTGCAGTGTGTAGAATTTGTGGCATTTTGCGGAACGGACTTGGCAGAAATGGAATATAATATTCATAAGTATGTTTTAACTACTGTATAATCCCATGAAAATTAGAACCATTTTTTCGTTACCTTAGAATGAGCCATTTATATCTCCATGGGGGCTGGAGCCCCTCCCATGGACGCCGCCATGTTGCAGCGCCATGTTTCTACAATAGCCCACAACAGACAAACCAAACACTAGCTCTAGAGAGGGACTTTCGCGAGTTTCGTGCCCACCATAGATTCTCCTACACGGACGCCGCCATATTGCACCGCCAGGGACATGGAGGGGAATTCAGTTGGTTGCAATCTGCAACCTCATTGATAGTGGCCGCTAAATTCTACACACTGCACCTTTAATTGTGTATGTTAAAAGTTTATTTCATAGATGTAATCAGAATGAGTTTATTTGGCCCTGTACATTTTCATATACAAGGAATTTGTATTAGTATTGTTATTATTGTTATTATTATTTTCTTTTTTCTTACTTTGAGCCCATTATTCTTATTTTTATAAAATAAAAAAAAAGATCAGTACTAAACTATTTCCAGTTGTTTCACTCATATGCAGAATGCATATTATCACAAAGTAATTACACATAATGACTTTCTTCTGCTAGTCATTTAATCTAACAATTTCTGCCAATTCGCACTGCAAAAAACACACATTCAACTTTTGACACGGCAAAATCAAGCATTTTTTGTCTCGATACAATCACAAAAAACCTCTGGAGTACCTAAATGCCTTTCTTTATCGGCTCATCCTCCCTGTGAGAATCTCTCCACTCCTGTGCGTGCTCAGGCGCTCTGCGTTACGAGAGCGTCCTCTGGAGAAGCTCTGCTCCTCACATTCTGAACACTGATGTCTTTTTAAAAGCGGCAACAGCTGGCGCTAACAGGAGCTGAGTCTGCTGACAGAGCAACGGGCTGCTCGTGTGTGTGTGTGTCTGAAACTCGTTGATTATTGTATAAGGTGGAAAAAATAATAATTTGCACAGGATTTAGGCGGAGGTTTCGGGCCTGTCAGAGTGTGAAGAAGAAAAAGAGAAAAGGGCACTTTATGCTGCGTTTTTCTTACATTTGTCTCCAGATGGAACCCTGGAGACCTGTGGGTCTTTATTAAGAGCTTTAACTATCATCTCCACGGCGGCCTGGTGTGCACGTCACAAACTCATCACCCCCCGCCGTCCTCTCCCTCTCTCTCCTGCAGTGCCCCCGGCTGAGCGCCAGGAGATGGCTGAACCTGCAGGAGTACCAGAGCAAGAAGCTGATGCAGGAGAGCGGCGTGGCCGTCCAGCGCTTCTACGTGGCTGACACGGCGTCCGAGGCCCTGGAGGCTGCAAAGAGGCTCAGTGAGTCGAGAGGACACACACACACACAAGCAGAGTACACATACCCACTCTACTTTAGGGGCTAGGAAGGACCATCCAGCAGGCAGAACGTCAAATCCGCCCATCAGATAATCCCAGATCATATGAATATGATGCCAAGACTCCCACTTCCCACTGAAGTGAGTAAATGAACGGCAGCTCGGTTAAACCGGGGCGGTGATCTCGCAGCGTCTCTCTGGTAACTGTGCAAACTAAACCATTCTGCGACTGTGTTTGTGCTGGCACTGCCGCCCCCTGCGAGAGGACATGCAAACGGCTGTGGCTAATCCCGTTTGAAGCCTTATCAAGTTTAATCGCGTCGGGTGCCGAGCCTGCGTTTGTTGCATGTAGTTGCCGCGCCCGCCGTGCCACTTTTTCATCACCACGTTCAACAACATTCATTTATTTTCGCCCCTCTTTCGTGTTGCGTTTCTCATGCTTTGGTTATTTAATGTTAGGTATTTTTTTTTCTTTGTGCCTGCTATTTATAATGTGATTACTGCCCTGGCATGAACACACACTGCTATACATGTTTGGCTAGCTTCAAGCTGTTTGTTATTTTATTTTTTTCTGTTTCCCCAACACTAATATGGACACATCCTGTAAAGTCACACAATGCAAAGGCCGATTTGAAAACTACACCCACACACTCTGTCACATACAAACACAATACACACTTTTCTCAGCTTCACCTTCCTCCCACACCAACCTCGCCAACTCCTGGACCTAGACCACTTTATATTTTATTCAGTGTCCTCTCCAACAACAACAGTGTGTGCAACAGCGTCCTTGCCTAGTTGTCAGCCGGTCGGGCGCAAAGCTTCGGTGCTCTGCCCGAGGTTGTGTTCTCAGTGGCCCTGGTTACGATGCAGAGTAGACCAAGATAAAGTGAACAAGTGGAGGAGATATCCATTTTTTTTTCTCCCCTGACAGTCCCAGCAATGTTCAGTAGAGGAAGAAATGGGGTCAGGGAGAGCGCCCGGGCCAGTGGAGGCGCCGAAGATGGTGACCAGCAGCTCCCTTAGCAGACCTCGGCTGGCGGGTGCCTCTGGCTGCTGTAGTCTCTGCTTATCTCCTCACACTTTACTTATCTACACACACACAATAGGCTTTGGTCAGTATCCTCGATCGCTAATACGTGTGTGTGTGGTGTATACATCTCTCCTAGTGCTTGTATTGGTTTGTCCCTAAAACAGCAACAGCAACCCTAACCCTACCCCTAACCTAACCCTACCTACTTATTACAAACCTACTGAAACATTTCCATCCTCTCAGATTGTGAGTTTATGGCTCACTCTCTGGCCATGTTTGGTTAGAGATGAATGTGACACAGAGTGAGAGAAAGGGCAGGGTGTCTGCAGGTCCTTAAACAGTCGAATTCACAAAGAATGGATTGCGGCCGCTGATGGCACCATAAATTGGACATCAGTTGCAACCGATATCTGCCCCTTCTCAACATCTGATTCACAAAATATATTGTGCTAATGATATGACAGCGCAAACACGCCCATAAAATTGCCGTAAGACGCACGTGGAGACCCCAAGACCCCCGAGACCCCAACAAGGTCTTACGGTCTTTCTGTCTCCGCGTAACGGGGACTCCCTGGGTATAACGGGGCGGGGGCGTGGGGGACCCCGGACAATTGTCCTTATTTTCAAATCCCAATGTTGACAGTTATGCTCTGATCACACAGCAGAGCCACCAACTCTCTGAAGACGCTAATAATTTTCACTCTGACTGTGTGTGGCTATTAGCGCTGGTGTTTTGGTGAAATGACTTTTTTTTGCAATGCAATTTTTATTTGCATAGAAAGGGGCCAATTTTGCCCTTGCGTGTGCTTTAAGAAATATATGCTTTCTTTTTGTCTTATTTGCACAGGTTTAGTGGCTGCAAAAGCCGCGCAATCCTTTTGTGAATTCGCCCCTGTATGTCTTAAATTCAGTTTTACAATTTATTAGGCCTTAAAAGTCATTGAATAGTGTTGAATTTATGAGGTCTTAATTTCAACATAAATATCTTGGGTTTTTGTTTTGTTTTGTCATAATGAGTCAAGTTCTTCTGTTTAAGAGTCAACATTTCTGATGTTATAAAATCCTAGGCCTACCGCTGAACATAATACCTTACTTGGTTTATAGTCACCTAGTTCAGAACCTACCCTATTTCTACCTCATACTTTATGTTTTTTTTTGTTAAAATTTGGCTGAAAAAGTTTTTTTAACTCTGATATCTGCAGACACCCTGAAGGGTGTGTGTGGGTGTATCAAATGAGACTTGAGTTGGATCTTTGTGTGGCACAGACGTCCTGCTGTGCGGCCTCAGTTCCCACGTACGTTCTAAACAACCCACTCGAGTTGGAAGCTTACACACGTGCAACATTCTCCTTTTTACTACACTTTCCACCCGCTGAGTGGGTGAGGCTTATAGCGCCACTGGAGCTCCGCTATCCTGCCACTCACTCCTCCCATATGCAGTACCGAGCCGTCCACTCAGTTGCTCTTACTCCGAAAAGACAAAATCTTTCTCCTTTCCATTCAAACGTCACCTACAAAAACTCTCAACCATGGCTCATGAAAAGTGGAGTCAATTTTCTCTGCCCACATACTGGAAGAGTCAAGCGGCGAGGGAACCATTCTGCACGAACATCAGGGGGAAAACAAACTGTTCTGCACTTCTTTTTGTCTTTTTGCATTATTACATTACATATTATATTGATGAATATTGGGATTTTAAAATGTATTTGCAGAGAAGTTTTATTACTATAATTATTATAGACAATATTATCAACATTTAATGCTGTTCTAGCCCAAGGCCTCAAAGAAAACAGGCCTCACAGCAAAATAGAATAAAGCAGTCCTATTTGGAAGCTTGATGTATTCTGGCATACATTTATCCATCTCGCATTCATTTCACTCAGAAATGGTTTTGACGGTTTGAATGTTTTTTTTTTGTTTTTTTTTTGCTGTGCATTGAGCTATTAAAGGAACTGGTGTAATAGGGAAATGCACTTCTGATCCCGCCCGGCATGTTCATGGATTCAAGGTGCAGCAAAGGTACAGTAATGGCGTCTGAGAGGTGACGCGACAAGTTCTCCAGCCTAAAGCTCGTTCTCTGTGTCTTAGTAAATCACCGGGAGGCGCTCACCTCGCCTGCCGATCTATTGCTTTGCAACACTTTATTAAATAGCTCCTTTTTGAAAATCTCGTCGTTTGTGCATACAGACTTGACAGTGGTGGTTGGACGGGCAGGTGGGGGTGGGGACTCCTTGGGCAGAACGGCCTAAACGCTTTATCAATAATGATATACAGCGTTTGTCAATGGAGCGCTGCTCACAATAAGTGCCTTCTTGAATATAGCCTGTTTGCTATCTCGAGGTTTGGAGGTATCCTGGAGAAATACTGTAATGAATATAGATGATTTCCCTTCAAGGAAATGTGCACTGCCATGCACATACACATGTTCATACACAGACACACACACACACACACATTCATTCACACGCCTTTGCCGAGCCATGGCCAATAAGAGCGTGATTATATGCTCTACCTTCTGTGTCGCCACCTGCTTGATAGATGCGTCCGTTGTGGAAATCTTGATGGATTTTTCAATGTGAATTCCACCCCCCCTCATGTCTCCTGTCCGCCCCAACAGTGATTGAGGAAGCCGAGATGGAGAGAACATTTCTTGGGATTCTTGTCTCCACCACATGTTGAGCCTTGTTTGAATTGGCTCGACATGTATTATATCAAAACACCCGCCATATATTCGCCTTGCCCACCGCTAGAAATGACATGTTTTGCTTTCGGTTTCAGTTCAATTCATATCACTGTAAAGCGCTGATTTGGTTTATCTTGTGCTTTACGTGGTGGCATTCAGCCAGCCAGCGGGAATATGTTATTTGGGTGCAATTTGTCATTGTACTTGGATAAAGGGGAAGAAAAATGTTTGCCTGTTGCCCTGCCTGTCGGCTCTCTTCTCGCTTGGTGTCCATGCCACCGTTGTCTTTGTGACTTTGACAGTTGACATCTGCAGTTGTCAGTATCTCTCGCAATTGAAGACTTTCTTCTTCTCTATGCTGTTTTTAATTTCAAAACTTATGCTCATAGTTATCATACCTCTTTGCATTCCCTCTGTCTACCTGGGCCAGCTTCCCTGGCTCGCTGCTACTTATTCAGCGCAGTCTGGCTGCCGGAATCACAATTAACAGAGGTAGAAATCATATTAATTCATTTTACTCAGCTATGAATATTCAGTGTAAACAGAGCCCTTATTTATTTATTTTTTATTTTTGCATGGCTATCAAATCTCATGTGAGCTTATTAGAGGGATAGTCGGTGTGAGATGTCTTCCCACCGAATAATGTCTGACTTGCTAATGCCCTGACATTAGCCAAGCCTTTGATGAGGCAGGTGAGTGTCTGTGTCTCGGGACGGAGAAAGAGAGTGGCTCTCCGCACTCCGTCAGTCTGAGTCGGCGGTGCAATGCTGTCTTGGGCTGACATATTGAAATATTCAAAAAGCCAGATCGCTGAAGCAAGCATCTGTTGTCCCACTGAATATGTAAACCATTTTATAGGCTAAAGTCTTTGAACCTCAGCTTTCTGCCGATACACTTTCTCCTCAACAATAAGAGGAGAGGCATTTGCTTTGGTCATTGGCATTCTTCATAAGCCTGTATTGTCAAGCCATGGAAGCTCCCACTGGGGAGACGATTAATAAAAAGAGAGTAAATAAAAGAAGTTCTAGGCCAAGGACAGCGTTATTGTGTATATCTTCAAGCGGCTCCTTCCATCCAGCTTATTAGTTGTTTGTTGGCTTTGAAAATCAGCATAATGCCAGAAACGCTCCTATCCCTCCGGAGCAAAACCTATAAATTGAGCGTGAAGCAGGGTTGGGCATCTCTCCGACATAACAGTGGCTTAAGGTGCGCGCTAACGTTGTTTGCCTTTTCGTAGAGACAGGGATTAAACAGAGTCCCAGAGTAAATTTCCCATTCAGTGGGACCAACCCTTATATTTCCTCTCATAGGCCTTTATTTAGTGTTTGACTATCCTAGTCTGTAAGTAAATGAATCAGTTTTCAAAGGTAGATTACAGCTACTTGAGGGGAGATAAATGACTCAGATTAATGTTTAATGTATACCATCAATATAATGCTCTGGGTCAGTACCTGAATAACACTCCTTTTTGCTGCAATACATACTACATAAAATGGCTGTATCGATCTTGGGTTTTGGTTCACAGATTTTGACATCCCTGCACAGTATTTGAATGTCAACTAAATGTTTTAGGAGACTGATTATGATTCTGATTAGTCTAAGGCGTTTAAATGCATTATCTCTTGAAAGCGGTCCACTGAAATGAGCCTCAAAAAATGATTGCAGATCCTTTTGTTTTTCAGCCACTTAAATACAAAAGCCATGACATATACAGTATGGAACTTGGGCTGTGTCTCGTCAAAGGTCTTGTGATGTTGATCCATCACGGTTTTTCATGGTTATGTGGTCGGAAATAAAATACAAATTTTCAAGGGAGTTTTTAAACCGTAGCACAATGCTTGCACACTCAATGTGTCGTCACTTCACGCAATACTATCAGCGGTGGTTCATGCTGGCAGTGGGAAAAGAGGCGTTTACACTTCCGACTGGGCCTGGCGAATAGGGAAGAAGATCATCGAGAGAGAACCATATGCTTCTCTTGCGACCCGACACACCGCCTAGCTGGCACCATCTGTCACAGAAGCACTTCCCATGGCGGGAACCACCACAACCAACACAATTGACTTCCCACATTGTGACATTTGAGTTCTCTTGTCAGTCTTCCCTATTTGTCTGTGTTCCACATATCTAACAACAATTTCTATGTTAAAAAGCCTGAAAACGGTGTAAGGTTGTAGCATATACCAATGTTAGCTGGAAGGGTGGTTCAACTGGGAATGGAGACATTGTGAAGATCTGACATTTTACATATAGTCATTATGGAGGGAACACATGCTATTGGATTAATGTGCCAATTTGACTTGTGTACCAGGAAATACTATATTTATTCTCTAACACCTGCAATCTTCTATAAAGCTTGCAGCTGCCACCAGCTACACATGAAAGTGTGAACCCATACTGAAAGTGGACATTATGTCCTGCAATTAGAACTTCAATTTGATTTCTTTCTTCGATCAAGACAAACCATAGCACGGTCTTTTCCCATTGTTTTTTGTGAATACATTCATCGGTAGAAAAGGCAGACTACTATGGGACCTCACAAATCAAAATGTAATTTTCAAGTCCTGGCGGCAGCTAAGTATCGATATGGCAGGGTGGCACATTACAATTATTCACGCTTTAGGCGCCCGCTGTGTCGCCCCAATGCAGTACCCCAACACTTGCTTTGTGATGGAGCCATTATTTGGATAATGTTGGCCCTAAATTGCGTGTTTTATTAGGGCTATTCCGTGCTCCATTGAGCAGTAAATTTGTAAGAAGGAATACAATGCATTTGTTTCCTCCATTTCTCCCTGTGCCTCACTGTGTGTCTGTACCACATTCATTCCTGTTTTTTAAATTACAACAGGATGGAAGCACCATGCAAGGCCTGGGACCGCTCTCACTCTATTACACTGGGCTCTCTTCGTGCAGTAATGATCAAAGCAATTCTGACAAATTTTGCATTCTAATACTGTTGGAAAGCAGCTGCCTACTTAAAGGTGCAGTGTGTAAAATTTAGCGGCCACTAGCAATGAGGTTGCAGATTGCAACCAACTCTCCGTGTCCGTCGCGGTGCAAAATGGCGGTGTCCGTGGAGGAGAATCTACGGTAGCCGCGAAACTCGCGGAAAACGCGGAAGTCCCTTTCTAGAGCCCGTGTTTGGTTTGTCCATTCTGGGCTACTGTAGAAACATGGCGATGCAACGTGGCAGCATCCGTGGAAGAAGCGGCTCATTCTAAGGTAACGAAAACATTCTTATTTTCATGGAATTACACACTAGTTAAAGCAAACTTATGAATATTATATTCCATTCCATTTCTGCCAAGTCTGTTCCGCAAAATGCGACTAATTCTACACACTGCACCTTTAATCTCCTAGTAGTGATTTTCTTTATTTATACTTATTTTATGCTTTGCTAAAAAAAATGTTGGGCCACAGCAACCATTTCATATTTGTAAGAGCACCACAAAAACAGAACAGGTAGAGAGCCATGTCGATCCTACTGTCCAAGCTGATTTAAATGTGGCCAGGCTGTTGCTTGTTGCAGCCCTTCTCCCTGTTGGCCTGTTCCCTCCCTGCTGGAGCCGCTTCACGCACTTCACCACTTTGAGCGGCTTTTAAGCCAACATTCGTCTTCCCCCTTTAGAAAATGAGCTAAAGTCTCTGGTGAAAACCGCTGACAGTAGCTGTTAGCATCGAGTGGTGTTGGCTCAAGCCAGGCCCCTGCTATTCCGTCTTTGCCTGAAGTGGTAGACCCCAGGACGACCCTCTTGGACTGTATTTGCTTGTTTCAATGTCTGGAGGCTGTTGAATTGTAGAGAGCAGACTCGATCAGCATCTTAACTTGTCTGTATGTACAGAACATTTGCGACATTTGTCACTACAATCACACTACAGTACACTTCCATGCATCAAAAACAATAACTGCTCACCCGTCAACCAAGTCTTTTGTGTATGGAAATGAATTTGCCCCAGTGTGCCCAACCTCATGAATACATGTTTTACGGAGTGGCAATGGTAACGTGCAAAAAATGGGTAAAGTGCCCATTGAAAACGGCAATTTTGATTGATTTACTGAACTTGCGTGTATCTAGGTGTGAGCAATAAGGACATAATATAGTTTTAGTTTTTAGTATATAGTTTTTTTTAATGCACTATTATGATTCATGATAGGGCTCACAACATTTTCAATTGAAAAATACAACCAAACTGGTAGTTATATAGTGCTCCATTTTCATCATCTTGTACCATGCTTCTAAGTACGGTCAATATACTGTACACTGACTGATTGGAAATGTAAATTTGACATGATTCAAATGGGAGGTTGAAGTAAATCAGTTACTTTAATAAAACTAGAATAGAATTTTACGAACTCCTTAGTAAATACGCCTCAGTAGCTATGGGAGGGGCCATTATAATTTGGGTAGATAGGGCCCTATGATTTCCGCGCAACGTGGACGGAATCGCAGAATTTGATAATAAAAATGGAATCAACTGTAAAATGCGGAATATCCTGGAATTAGCCAAAATGTGGATGCAATTTATAAAAATCTGTGTTTTCTCTTTCTCTCAGTGCCTAAGACAAATGAACAGAAAAAACACTATGCGGAGTCTTTACTGTGTTTTGGTGTCAAATTACAGCCTACAACTGCTGGTGCTGGTCCATGTTTCACCGCAGGCGGGGCTTAATTCCTCCTCCACACGCACACAAACAGCACACACACAGACATGGGCTGCAGGAACGAAATTCTAATAGAATTTTAAAAATTCAATGGG